>OX424445.1:6399489-6483258 GCA_949152495.1 Lasius fuliginosus
CGTTGATTATCAATTTGATGACGTATATTCATTATATAATCATAATACATTTATGTAAATAAATTTCACTATTGGAGAATTAAAATGCTGTTTATAATAGGATCAAAATTTTCAAAATTCGCCTATTAGCAAAACAGCGCGTGATAATTTATAGTCGTATTATTAAAATAAAATTTTTTAAATCCGACATTCTTGTTGAATCTTCTTTTCTCGCGTCTTTATTACAATTTTGATTATTTAATTATTACATTAATTATTACATACATGTGTATATATATATATATATATATTATGCAAGCTCTTGATGTGCGATTTTTTACAACCTTGTAAAATTGAGCTTATCCCGTCTAGTGTTGGTAAATAAATAACTATATAAGTAATAAAATAAATAAGTAAATAAATAAATTTCCCATGCAGTAACATAATTAAATTAATAATAAATAATTATTAAATAAAAATGTCAGCTAGCATAAATAAATAGCAAACAAAATAAATAAATAAATAAATAAATTTCCTATACAGTGTGACATTCTTGCGAGAATATTAAGAAGTTCGATATCTCCTATGTTGCTAGAAGTGCGAATTTAAAAAAGTCAATCAATCCGATGACCTTGTTTCTACGAGATTACATCTCGCTTGGAGAAGTTTAGAAAAGTCACACGTAAGAAAATCTTTCTCGCGCGCGTACTGAAAAAATTTAAAACGACTGTCTCTCCCTCTCTCGGATCGAGTCGTCCTTAATAATCGCACGAACCGGTTTCTACACGTGGTACGAGTCTGGCAAAAAAACACTCTCTCACGTGACTTTCTTTTTCGGACATCTCGATCGAGAGAGACTCGCTCGCGCGAATGAATGAAGCTGGCTCTCGTTCGATTCGACCGGAAATTGCGCTTATCGAAATTACATCCGTCAATCGGCCTTGTTTTTAGCGTTATTATTTATTTATTTATTTATGCAGCTGTCATCATTTATTTATTTTTATTTATTATTATAATTTAATTATTAATTATAATATTGTTAATTTAATTATGTTATGGTCAATAGGAAATTTATTTGCCATCACTAAACGGGACAAGCTCAATTTTACAAGTAAGGTTGTAAAAAATCGCACATCAAAGATCAACGAGATTGCATAATATATATATGTAATAATTAATGTAAAAAAACACATACGTCAAGTAAGTTCGAAATTATACGCGACAGGTGGAAGATTAGAGAAAGAGAAGGAATCGTTAAAAAATTAACTGCTCCAAAGATAGATACGAGATCGACGTAACTTATTATTCATATGATTCATTCTCTTCGCGGTATTTTCGACTGTGTAAGCGACGCTGAAGCAGACAGAGCTTAATTAATGCGAATTGTAATGCGGAGTGATTTCGTTTTTCGAACTGCGTAGATCGTCGCCGAGCATCGCGAAACGAACGTTCGCTATTTCATAAGGCATCAGGTTTTATCTCAGACGCACTTATCCGCTCGCCTGTTCCGATGTGTGCCTTAATAAGACACATTTACCGCGATAAAGGTAGGTATATCTCTCGTTCTCGCGATTAACGCGTGCGTGTGTGTGCGTGTAACGGCGCGTAAATAATCGATGTACGATTTCGTAAATTACGAGCGAGTGCGAATCCTAAAAAAAAAATTGCGACATACAATTCATACAATTTCGACAGAATTAATCGCCGTAAATAAATTCGCGCCTGATTGCGCGCGACAGTTAAAGAGCTAAATCTCAATTCATTTTAACGAAGAAGCGCGTTTTATCGCGCTGTTCCTGTAAGTGACAAATGTTGTTGCGACGATTACGCAGTGTGTTTGAACACAAGCTTATTAGATCGAAAACTTTTTATACTCATTCGCACGAATATTTTACCTCCTTTTATAAATCGGAATCCTCCCGCGCCTACATTTATTTCAGCTATTAGAAATATTATCTTTAAAAATTAATATTAAATATATTAAATTAATATTAATATTACTTATAAAATTAAATTAAATTAAAACCTTCTAATATTAAATATAAGTAATATATATTAATATTAAATTAATATTAATTTGATTGAACTCTTCGATTGAAATATCCATTGAAATATCGATTGAAACGTATCAGAGAGAGATAAAATTGAATCTTCTCTTTCTAGATACGAGATTGCTCGATAGATTATGTTAGAGCCATTATATAGCGACTATTTTGATGAATGAAATTTATTGCGAAAAAAAAAAAAAACAATTGTACAATATTTTATTCTCGACTCTTGCGTATGATTTGAAAAATACAACCCGATACAATTCTCAGGCGATACTGCGCAGACGGTGTCGCCACACTTGTGTATCACAGGTGCAAATATTTCTGCGACGTTTTTGCAAACACGTGCGCTTTTTTTTTCCCCTTGCAAAGGCCGGATATACGCCTCGAATACGCACGATTCGCGGAGCGAGGATGGTCGAAATGGATTTCGTTATATTTTTTGCGCATCATGTGTGGAACGAACATCAGCCGGCGGATGAGCTTAAAGGAGAACCATCATGGCTCGTGGATAGAGGGGGGAGGAGGGGGTGGGGGGGTGGAAGGGTGGTTACGTAACCAACCGTCAGGGGGGGGGGGGAACCAATACGCCGGCCGGCGAACAAAACCGGCGTATTTCGACACTCGCGTATTCCGTACAGACGCGTGAATTTGTCTAATGAAAGAATCTCACAGGGAGCTCTGTTTATTTATCCTCCGCGCTTGTACATACGTGTTACTGTCCGCGATTATCCGCGTATACGATCTCTCTGAGTAACGCAATATTTACACGGAGATGATTCATCGCGTCTTCTCTCTTTATAAGGGAACTACTGGTCTGCGCAAATCGTCGCATCGCGCGAATATCGATAAGGACGTTCAACGAAAACAACACGCTCGCTACAAAGCGAACGCTTATCGCCAATAAGAAATGCCTTTGTAGGAACGATTATACGGGGGAAAAAAAAAACGCATCTGCAAAGATAATAATAAGTTTAATAATAAACGCGAAAAAAAATATCGATTGCAAAAAAAAAACCAGTTTTTTTTTTTACAATACCGTTAATGAAGTTTGAATGAAGTATCATTTGGACATATAAATGTTTCCAAGAACGAGAGTCGCGCGATTTCCTCCTCGATGATTTACAAGCTGATGTAAACAATTAGCCAATTTACATTCTTCGGACTATATATTAAGAAGTAGGGAGGGATGTTTATTTGTGAAATCTAATCGTACCTTCATCAAAATTATCTCCCGCCTTCTCGGGCAGATTAATTCCGATTGCGTTAACGAATTCTAAATTGGCCGGCTAAGTTCCTACGCGCGTGGCCAGGAAAGATAAACATCGAAAAAGGAATTCTTTACGAGCGGAAAGAAAAACGCTTCTCTCTCTCTCTCTCTCGCGTCCTTTTCTCCGCCTCGCAATCCTTCTCTTCCAGGCATCTTCCCCCCCTTTTTTCCCCCTTTTTTTCCCCCCGAGTTTTACGAATCCGACGACCTTCCGACACCCACGTATCGAAAATACGCTCTGGCAAGAATCGCGGCGGATTCTTATTTAATCGCGAGACGGCGACGATAAAGAAAAGAGACGAGAGAGAGAGAGAGAGAGAGAGAGAGAGAGAGAGAGAGAGAGAGAGAGAGAGAGAGAGAGAGAGAGAGAGAATTATTCGGTGAACGAGCGATATTTTTTTTTTATTTTGCGCGTCTCGCAAAATCGCGCCGACAGCCTTCGGCTTCGATCTTCGCATCGATATTCGCCAGCGATGAAGAAGCAAAATACACACATTTTCACGTCTTCATACGCCGATTAAATATCGTCAATGCGCAAATACATTTTTAACGAGACCGCCATGTGTATATCCAAGAAAGAGAAGCGGCGCATGTGTGTCGGAGTATATTTATTTTCGTCCCGCGCGATTTGTCAAGTTTGTCAGATTGTCAGATGATTACGTGAATAATAATTCGAGCAATAATAATTCGTTCACGTGAATCGTAGAACAGTCGGCAGATAAACGGTAGGTAAACTTCGAAGATCGGACGGTGTCGCAGTAAATGACGGTTGCGTAACGCAGGTAATTAATTATCGGAGATGGTTTAATTGCGCATTTGGTGTGTGATGAATCTCCTGACCTCAGATGCGTACATTGATCGTGACACTTTGTAGTCGTATGTACAACGAGTAAATTTTGCGACTTTATTCGTATCAAGAAGGAGGGGAGAGGTCGTATTATGCAAAGAACTGCTCTCTCGGCAGATATCGTAGCCATAACAATATTCGCATTTAATTTGAATTAATATTTTGTAGAACTCTCATTTTTTGCTCTTGAAAAAGTGTCTTATTTTTAATTATATTTCACAAAAAACTCACTTTTCAAATTTTGATTTTATAGTTACATCTTCTATTTCTATCTTTTCTATTTCTTTTTTAATTTAATCGCATTTAATTTGAATCGATTTTTTTTGCTCTTGAAAAAATATCCTATTTTTAATTATATTTCTAAAAGAAACTTATTTTAAAAATTCTGATTTTATATCTTCTATTTTTATAGTTATATCTTCTATTTTTTAACCTATCTTTTATAATCTATTTCTTTTTTAATTTAATCGTATTTAATTTGAATCGATATTTTGTAGAGCTCTATTTGTTTGCTCTTGAAAAAATATCCTATTTTTAATTATACTTCTAAAAAAAAAATCACTTTCCAAATTTTGATTTTATAATTATATCTTCTATTTTTAATAACCTATTTCTAAATAGGATCTAGAAATAATTTAGATCTAATTATAAAAGATGCTTTTGTAGAGCAATGTTTGGTACTCTTAGGTGAATTGACGCATGATGAGAGAATAATATTCAAAATTACGAAACTTTATCAAATAATCGTCGCGCAAAAACAGCGCCGCAGGTAGCTGGTTGTTGGCATAAAAAAAACCGGTTTGAAACCACCAATGATGACAATATGTTTCCTTTTTCTTTCCTTCTTTCTTTATTCTCTTCGCGAGCGATACAAAGTTCTTCCTTTATTGAGAGGCGAATGAATGAGTCATGACGAGGAGCAAAATCGCCTGAGGAGAAAGAATTATATACTCGCTCTCGCTTACTCTTAAGAGTTTTTTTACGCTTGGCGCTTACAATAGGATCGTCGCTATTAGCGGACAAGTTTGCATTAACATGCGGACTAGAATAGTTGCTGTTGTCGGTTTTCCACGGAGAGTGAAGTGCGTAAAGACATTACTTTGATCGATTAAAGAGTATTGTTTGCGATCGTTCTCTTATCAAAGCACCTCGTGAGAAATAAGTAAGCACGATAATGGACCGCCTCGATTAAAAGCGAGGTACCTTAGCTTTTGTTTTTTTTTTCTCTTTTGTTTTAAACTCGAGAATGAATTGTAAACGTTTAATACACGAAGTGGATGAGAAATATGAATTAAATAGACGACGATCGATAATATGCGACATGAATTGATAAGTAATACAAGGAGTACAGTGTTATTTTTATACGTACTAAAAAAAAAGTGATTTATCAACTACTCTCTATGTTTTGAGCCAAAGGGCTCGCGAAAGAAAAACGATGAACTCGATTGACCTAAGATCATATTTTTTCTGTTGCTCTCTTCTCTCTCTCTCTCTCTCTCTCTCTCTCTCTCTCTCTCTCTCTCTCTCTCTCTCTCGACGAGTCTGGAAATAAAATCATGTTTGCGAGACACCTCGTCGATTTTATGCAGATACTTTTATATCAATTCCTCTTTTTGTCATTTTTATTCTCATTACGATCACATCAATTTTCATTATTTCCTCCAAAGATATTTGCTTAATCTCAATTTCTCGAATTTACGTCAAAAATATACATTTTTAATTGATCTATTCTTTAAGACAGAGATCACAGACGATCGTGGCTTTAGATCGATTCGAAATGCGACTGTCATTAGGGGAGAAAACTGTCATTTGCGAAGATATTTAGAGACGAGAGATCGTGCGCGCGCACAATATTATATTTTTATCGCTACTTAAAAGAGACCCCCGCGCGCGCGACGTTATTTCCTCGCGTATCGATTCGCGAGGGAAAAAAGGAGGCGCGCGTAGGCTTTAGGTCAAAGGTAGCGTTCGTACATGTAAAAATGAATCCGCGAGATTTATGCGTGTATGCGTGCGTGAGAGAGGAATTCTCAGAGTGCAATCAACCTGCGCGCCGGAGGTACATCGCACTGTGCGCGCGCGCGTGTTACGTCACGTGCGGAAAGCCTTGACTTTATTGCACGCCGTGCGACGACAACACACGCCAACTCCTTTCCCTTTTTACGGCACGCGTTGCCGTTCATTGCGCTTATGTCGCGTTTTTCTTTTTTCTTTCTCTCTCTCTCTTTCAAACAAGTACTCTTTTATCGAGACAAAATGGCGATTATTATTGCGGCCGAATCGTCTTTTGTTTTATTTCTTTTTATATCCCATTTTTAATTCTAATTATTTTTAACAATTGAATTTAAGATTCAAATTTAATACGGTATAATTTAAATCGCGTGCGATTAAATTAGAAAAGAAATGGGTTATGAAAATAGTGGATATAACTATAAAATCAAAATTTTAAGTTTTTTTTAGAAATATAATTAAAAATAGAACATTTTTTCAAGAGGAAAAAATGAGAGTTCTACAAAATATCGATTCAAATTAAATGCGATTAAATTAAAAAAAAAGGTTATAAAAATAGAAGATATAACTAAAATGAAAGTTTAAAAAGTGAGTTTTTTTTTAGAAATATAATTAAAAATAAGATATTTTTTTCATTATTTATTAAAGTACAAAATATCGATTCAAATTAAGTGCGATTAAATTGAAAAATTTAAATATTAAAAAATGAAGCGGGATATTGTACAAAGCAGGCATTTTTCTCTATGCACAAATTCTCAAGTTTACAATTTCTCGGCAAGTACCGCCGACCGCGATTAGATATCACGACGATGCGTAATATAACATGCTTAAATCACGCATTTATACGTTTGGTACATTATGCAACCACATCCTTGCCCTGCTCTCGCTAACTTCGCTTGTTCATCACGTTTCGGTCAAATTTATGCAAATATTTTTCGTCGTACAAGACGATCCGATAAGATAAGATCAGTCTGGAACCGATTCGATTACTCATTGATGTATCACGCGTCGCGGAATTTCGGCGAGACGCGCATTCGCGCTCTGTAAATTTTAATTAAGTTTCTTATACATCTGTCTCGTCTTTGACGATTATTGAAGATTGTTTGATTATATATTTTTATATATTCGTCTCGTTTTTGAGGAATTATTTTCGCGTGTACATCTCCGAGATTTACATTTTATTTAAAAATCACAATCGTAGCAAAAAGTAAGCTATATTAAAATAAATCAAATTTTGACATTTGACATTTAGTATAATCGGCACAAATTAAAGATGTGTAGCATGCGAGGGCGGAGTGGACAAAATATTTATAAGTTTATAAATTTATTTATTTATTTATTTTATTATTTTTATGAAAAATATCATTTTTATAATTTATTAAAAAAAATTTTCCTCCGTCGACCAAAAACGCGGCTCAAACCGGAAGACTACAAGTTTCTGGATAAGAAAAGTGGACATATTCTACATAAATTTTACAGGAATAGCGCAATTTGCATCTCGCGTAGTATTCCGTGACGCAGATAAACACAGACGCTAGAATAAGACTTGGCGAACAATTTAATTTGTCGAGGCAAAGGTTAAAGACTCGGACGAACGTGCTCCGAGACGTTGATATCGTTTGATTAAAACGCGACCCCGCGTTTGATCGACGAGGAGACGTAAATTTCGCAAAGTTCAAGGCCTCCGGAACACGTTTCTGGCTTCCATCGCGCGCGTCCCGGATTTCAATCGCGGACTAATTCGTGAACCGGAAATCCTGATCGAATTTATATTCCCCGGACGCGTGCGTTCGCGCGCGGATATATCCCTCTCTCTTCCCTTCCACGCACGACGCGTTCCGGAAGTCGCCGCGGCCTTCTACCGTCCTCCTGCATGTTTCTCCATTCGCGAAAATGCGCAGAAAGTTTACTCTCGCGAAACGTGGCGCACGAGAATAAGCGGGCGATACCGGTTCGTTCTGACGTAGAACGGAGATAAAAATAATGAGGCTGCGCCGTCGAAATTCATCTCGTTTCTCCGGCCGAAATAATATATATTATTATTTGATAAAAAAAGAAAAATATGTATATATATATATATGTGTAAATTGTATATTTATAATTAAAATATATATATATATAAATATATGTATATAATATATATATAATATTTATACATATATAATTATATATATATATTATATATTATGTATAAATATATATTATATATATATATAAAATATATATTATATGATAATAGATTCCGATTTTGCATATGCATTTTTTGCGTGTTTTTCTCGCCATTATCGCTATCTCTATTAAGCGAAACGCTTTGAGGCATAATGACAACGTGAGAGACAATTATACGATTATACATGTGATAAGTCGTTTTTAGCCGAGGTCAGAACACGGAGTCTCTATCGCGTGATATTTGTTGAAAATATTAAATCCTCTTGGAATGTGTGTGAGAATGCGTACGATCGCGTATAGTCGCGACGTGACAAATCGGAGCGATTAATAAAACACCGTGCGAGTGAGACGACAGCTCGCAAATCTCGAGCAAGAGATATATCGCAATTATCTTGACATATTTTCTGCCCCGTGAAACTTTGTACTTCAACAAAGATTTTCATCTTTAATCAGGAGACTGACAATGAGAAGTATATGCGAGAGATTTATTATCTATAATGATATACCTACTTTTAGAGATATTCATCTATCAGATTTTTTAATTGTGAAATTTGGAGAAACGCAATTATCCCCATGCAATTATTTTCGACCCAGTTTTCATACGAGAGTTTATTTTTCCACTCCGTGAAACTTTGTACTTCAACAAAGGTTTGCATCTTTAATAAGGAGAATAAAAAATATACGCGAGATTTATTATCTAATAATGATATATACTTTTAGAGATATTTATCCATCAGATTTTTTAATTATGAAATTTACGCATCTCTTTCTCTCTTTCTCTCGATGTGTTCAGCCAAAAATACACTTATACCGATAAGTATGCCGCGTTATCTTATACTGACCTTGTCGTTCACGTAACTCGCAATATTGATAATATTACGATGTCGTGTGTTCGAGAGAGCGAATTATCAATTGGCGATAGGATCGCAATATTTATACGATAATGCGGATTAAATCAAGATGTAATGCGCGCAATGTTGTATAATTAACGTCGTAACAGAAATCGTGCCACATTAAGTACGTCCATTTCTACTCTTTTATCATCGGTCGCGTTTACTCGACTCGAAATTCTACAAATTATCTCGAGAAGAGAATCCGACATTGGATCATTCGCAATGAGGAACACGTTGTAGACGCTTCATAAGTCTTCCTTATACATATAGATTTAGTTACGTAATATTTGTGTTGTAACCTGACGTGTTTTCAAACAAGAAGAAAAATAAAGATATTTTGGATACACATTTGGTTTAAGCAGTTAGTTAACATGCAGTTATTATTATTATTTTTTTTAAACTAATAGAATTGTAAAAAAATTTTTCAAACAAAAATATATTGTTTTGCTTCAAAAGATCTATTTTAAATTATTTTTCCTTCAGACTATTTTTAATGTCAGTTTTATTTTTTTTAATAAAACAATGTATCTATTTTATTACAGTTTTGTGGCAAATTCAATAAAGTGTGATTTTCAGTAATCGTAATTTTTTTCATGAAATATTGTCAGGTATAAGTGGAAAAACAAAATATCTTCAATAAAAACATGTTTATTAATTTTTTTATTTATATTATTGCTAAAAGTTATTTTGACAAAACATTTTAATTATACAAAAACATAATTAAAACAATAATTCTTCTACGTGATCATCATTATCAAACCTAAAAGAGCAATACACAATATCTCATGAACGATTATTACATGAAAAACACACTTTAGTGCATATTATTGAATTTATCATAAAATGCCTTGCAATAAAATGCAATAAAAGAGATAGAATATTTTGAAGAAAAAATAATTTCAAATTTACGCTTAAGACATTATATAGATCTTTTGAAGCAAAATTTTTATTCGAAGATTTTTTGTGACTCTATTAGTTAAAAAAAATAACTGTAATAAAATTTCCGTTTGAGTCGTTATATAGATTGTTTAAAAACAGAACAGTTTTTATTTAAAATTTTTTTTTAACTCGGTTAAAAAAATAATTATGTGTTAACACACACTTAAACCAAACAACAATGTAGATATCTTAAATGACTTACATTCTTGTGTACTCCGGGGAATGTTGTGTCTCTGCTGCTAATTACACCCACTAATTCTCATCGCAAGAGTGATGATTCATCCGAGAAAAATGTAATTCGATAATTGTTCAAGATGATTTTTCTTCAGAGGAAAGTAGTGCCAAAAATATACTTCTCTAAAATCGCTAATGATTAAAAATGAAAAAGTTGAAAAATGACAATTCCGAGTAGTAAAAAAAAAATATATATGCTCATCTCTCTCTCTTCTCAACCTTTTTAGAATAATCATAAGAGAATATATATTATGCCAATATTGCAATGATCATAATATAAAATGTCATTAATATATATTTAATATATTAATATACATATGCAAATGTGGTGTGTGAAATATTTATATCTTGATGAAAATATTTCGCAGCGTTTTTTTTCTCTCTCAAAATTCAGTCGATTCCGAAAAAAGAGTGAACTGTGTGCGAAAAATTTCTTCCACTTTTTACGTGCTGCGTAGAAAAACCCGCTTTATCGCGCGTCGTGTTTTCATATATACATATATATTACCGGAAAAAGGTTTCGCGGACTCGGTCAGTCGAATGAGTGAGTCATCGCTAAACTGTACGACATAACATCATTATATTGTTTTAAATACTTTTCTTTTTACACTCCTACGCTCTGTCTCCCTCTGATGATCCTATGTGATCCGAATAGGAAATAAAAAAATTCCTTGTGTGATTATGGGAAAATGGAACGATGATCTTCTTTTTAATACTCTTAAGGTATGACAAGTGCGTGTCTAATCTCGAGACATGGATTCCTCGTGTACGGCATTCATGCAAACATCGGATATATATAGGGTGTCCCATTTTAATTAATTGCTGAAACTATGGTTGTAACGTAGAAAATGTTTCATACAAAAGTTAAAAGATTTCGAGGGAGAAAAATTAATAATCTTGAATCTTAATTAAAATTATTTGAAGGTCAATCTAATTTTTTTAAATGAAACTATTTTTTATATAAATCGATTCCTCGCAATATTTGGCGTAAAAAGTTATGAGGGTAGGATGAAAAGTGAATAGTTTACGAGATATTTTCTTTAATGTGACATAATTTTACATAAACTAGAAAATATCTCGTAAAATATTCATTTTTCGATGATCTTACCTGAATACTTTTATACACAAAATAATGAGAGGAATCAATTGGTGTAAAGAAATCACATACATAGTTGTTTTTAAGACAAAGTATGTAATTTGCAACTAGCAGCTACACACACACACACATTTTTTAATATAATCTCGAAAACTTTTTGAATCAAGGCGGATTTTAAAAACGTGGAGATTAAGAATACTAGTTTCTGCCGCGTATAATTTATATTGGCAAAGCACGCAGAGACTATGAATAGACAAAACTTTTGTCTATTCATAGTTGTCTTGCTTTGCATCGAGCGAATTGCCTCAATCAACAATCGTGATGTAACGAAAATCTTACGGTTGGTCAGTGAGCCTTGTCAATTATGTTACATGCGCACTACATAGTCTCGTAAATATCTCAACGGTTGCATTCTCTCTGGAAGATGCATTCTACCAGAAAATATGCATCACGTTTAGATAATTGTGACATTCGTGAAGATGAATAATGCAGCTAATATTACATACATATGACTTATTATTGTCTCTACAAAATATCATCAGTGTCAGTTAGTAAGCATTATTACAATTTCCGGTTCTATTACAATCACACTCAATATTTCATGAAATATTTACGAGCGTCGTAAATATAACCCGTGTAGCAAGAAAAATCTACCTAATCGAAAAATAGGATATTTTTTTACAACGTGTAAAATTTTTATATAAAGAAACAGATTGTTTTTTATTAAAAAAATATTTTTAATAATAAAATTAAGATATAAAATTGTAAAAGATATTAAAACGTAATAATGGCGTTCTAAATAAATCATACGTGTCTGGATGAGGGCTAATATTCAGCCTCGATAAATTATCCAAAATAAAAAAATAGCATTTTTTTAAATCTTTACATTTTTCATTTTTGATTCCCGGAGGGGATTTTTAAAAAATTTATTTTCTACAAAACTAGACACATTTGAATTTAAAATAAAATCTTTTCGAAAAATTTCGTTTCCTTTTATAACTCGAAGAAAAAGTAGAAATGTGAAAAAAAGTCACCGTGAATCGAAATTGACAAGTGTGAAGATAAAAAAATGCCTATTTTTTTATTTCATATAATTCATCGAGGCTGAATTTTGAGGCCATTGATTATGCAAGCGCGCACGATTATTTCGACCGTCATTGTTATTCAGTGTAATCTTTGCAATTTTTCATGTTCATTTTATTATTGAAAGTATAATATTTTTTTAAACAAAAAAAAAAACATTCGTCTATTTTCTCAAATAAAAATTTTATATACAATAAAAGTTACAAAATATCCTGTTTTTCGGAATTCGCTAGTCTCCTTTAACAAAAAACATTATTCGTCTATTTTCTTAAATAATAAAAGTTAAAAAAATATCCTCTTTTTCGATTCGCTTCTCCTATATAGCTCCTTCACTAGTCGATATTACCAAGTTCTCCGAAAGGTATACGCATGTATAAGTAAGAATAGCCATTTTCGCCGTCGTCAATCAACATTTTAATCATCGGCGGCGTCGTGTCTCACACACACTTTTTCCCTCGCGCGAGTCGATATACATATATATACACATATATGCGGATTTAATTTAAACAATGTACAGAGCGCCTGGCGTCGCGCGCGCCGCGAATAGCATCTCGGTCACAATCATGTGGCCGGCGTTACATTTGCCAAGATCATCCACACGCGATCATCACGTGTTCAACAGTCGCCACCAATATAAATAATACTCGTGGCGAATCCGCGGGTTGAAGGAAGAGCGGCGCGACGATTTGTCTCGCGACGATTAGGTTTCGCGGCGAAACCTTTCTCAGATTCAATATCCGCCGCTCCGCGTTCGACGCGCGCGAGTTTATTCAATAACTTACCACACCAAGTAACATACGATGGTGATTATGTAATCGCCCGCTACCGGTTTTCAAGTAGGCAGAGAGCACACGACTGTGACTTTCCTGGCTTCTTCATCGAACTCTTTCGCGAGAAGGCATCTTTCTCTCACAGCTCTGCCGCTGTATTAAGCTTTATTCTAATCATGAGGAGAATTCAAAATATATATATTTCAAAATATATATAATTCAAAATTTTATTAATATATTTCAAACATATATAATTCAAAATATATATAATTGATGTATATTATAATTATATAAAAATATATATATATATATAATATAATAATATATACTATATAATATAATATATATTATATAATATATTACATTATTATATAATATATTATTGTATATAATATATTAGATCATATATATTTTATTATATATGTATATTTATATTGCATATAAAATGTTAGTTTGATATTAACAATTCTCTCAGACAGTGAAAAGAATTCAATAACACTTCTCGCATATATGTATATTTCGCGAAATGGGAAATTTTTATAATCTTTCAATTCAGACACACATAAAAAGTTTGATGCTGGAGAAAGCGTTGGGAATGAAAAATTATTATCGTTTTCGAAATTATCATTATTTTCGACTTCACATCCGCACGCGCGTGCGTCCTAAATTAATATTAATTTTTCTCATATTTACATATAATTTTTTTTAAGTGTGGAATTTATACAGCGAATTGTTCCTATAACGATGTTGTACGCGTGAATTTTCCATCACTGTGCGATGTTGTTTTATATGAGACGCGATCGAGGAGAAAGGATCCGAGATAGAACGTCGCGAGAAATATGTATACAGGATCTTGCCACGTGGAAAATAAGTGAGAGAAAGAGAGAGAGAGAGAGAGAGAGAGAGAGAGAGAGAGAGAGAGAGAGAGAGAGAGAGAGAGAGAAAGAAAGAAGCTAGAAAAGGGGACTTCAGTTCCATGCTAAAACAGGGTGTTTACTGCCCGGAAAGCCGGGAAAACCGGGGATTGTCAGGGATTTTTTTTTACCTTGAAAAATCCGGAAATTCTCATGGAATTTTATTGAGACTCAGGGAATTTTTTCAAAAATTGTGTCTTTGGTAATTTTATTGACCATCTCTTTTTAGTATCAAGATCTTATGTAAAAATTTCATAGAAAATTTTTTAATAATATTTAAATAAATTAGTACTCCTTAAGATGTTTATAATAAATTATTTTTGTTTTATATTTTTATTTTATATTTTTGCATATATCTTTAGCATTTAGATATAGTGATATATTGCACTTTGTTACTGTCCAAATTAATTTAACGATTAATAAATTAATATTAAATGCTAGAAAAACTGCCTTCTTGGTCACTTTCTTTGTAATCGTATGAATAGAAAACATTAGAAAGCGCATACAATAAAGAAACTTATTTTAAAAAGCTGCATCTACAAATTTTCTTACTTTATCTGGAATTTTAGATGAAAGATCAGGGAATTCTTTTACCAGATTTGAGTAGACACCCTGTATATTACACCCCTTAAAAATGGCATATAACACGATTAACCCTTCTGTCAGTGCATAATTTTTCACCTTCTCATCAATATATGAGTATCCGGGTACCAACCGCGTGTTTTCGATAATTTTTTTATAGCAGCTTCTGGGCATCGAACATTCTTTCCCATTATATTTTAGATTTCCCGTTATATTTTAGGTTTTCCGTTATATTTTAGATATTTTTCGAATACAAAGGTCCTTTATATTTTGTTTCGGGCGGAGAAAAGTTCCGATACATTTTTGACATTTAAAGTCGCTCCGGGTATCCATTAATTGACAGAAGGATTAAGACGATTTGGTTCTTTATGGCGTAGCATTGCGTATTATCATACACGTACGTGTAAGATCAGATTAAACCGCGCGAGGGTCTTCATCGATCGCTCAAAATCCCGTTTGCGCAACATTTCTCTCTCTCTCTCTCTCTCTCTCTCTCTCTCTCTCTCTCTTTCTCTCTCCCTCTTTCGATATTTATCCGTAATAAATTATTATATGCACCGGTTATAACATCGGATCGATGACGTAAGGCGTAAGGCGATTATCGTTTGCGCCGATAATAACGCGAGAGTACTCATCCGTGTAGTCGCGAGAAAGATGTAGAGGACTATTGTTAGTTACATACGTATGTATTTTTTTCCAACACGATCGAGTCCAATCGAGCGACGTGTCATTCCGTGTCGCGTTCGTCGGGTTCGACGACCGTCCGGTGAAATCCGCGAGGTGTGCAAGTCGCGACTTCCTCGGTGACTATTATTATCGAACACCAATGTGGTCATAAGAGCAGCTAATGGCAGTTGAAAGATAATTGACTAGCGACATCGACGGCTGGCTCGCGTCCGCGTGATTGAAATTTCATTTCAAAATACGTGTCTCTCACGCGCGTGCAACGCGTCATTGTTTGACAACGAAGCTATATCGATTTGATTTGATCGCGAAAAATCATAGATTTTTTTTTTTTTATAAACGCGAAGAACGGAGGAAAGAGACTCTGCGCGGGATAGTATGACGTCAGGGTGTCTATTTTCTGGAAAAATCGGGAAAACCGGGAATTGTCAGGGATTTTTTTTACCTTGAAAAATCCGGGAATTCTCATGGAATTTTATTGACACTCAGAATTTTTTCAAAAATTGCGTCTGATAATTTTATTGACGATCTCCTTTTAGTATCAAGGTCTTATGTAAGTTTCATAGAAAATTGTTCAATTTTAATAATATTTATAGCATATATCTTTAGCATTTAGATATAGTGATATATTGCACTTTGTTATTGTCCAAATTAATTTTACGATTAATAAATTAATATTAAATGCTAGAAAAACTGCATTCTTGGTAACTTTCTTTGTAATCGTATGAATAGAAAACATTAGGAAGCGCATAAAATAAAGACACTTATTTTAAAAAGCTGCATCTACAAATTTTTTTATTCTACCTGGAATTTTAAACGAAAATGTATGAAAGATCAGGGAATTCTCAGGGAATTTTTTTACAAGATTTGAGTAGACATCCTGTACGTATTTTCATACTTTCCTCTAGAAAAATGTCGAATGTTTAATGAATATTTCTTTTTCCAATCGTAAAGAATCTTTCCAGCATGATTCTGTTTGATTCTGTTTTTTTATTGCGGTTTTCTAAATTTATGTTACGGACATTTATTGCAAATAGGAATGAGAATCCTTTAGACAGTTGGAAAATTTAAAAGTAAATGTTCTGTTCTCTTTTCTTTTTTTTCTTCTCTTCTCTTCTTTCCTCTTCTTTTTTCCTTTCTTCTCTCTTTCTCTCTCTTTCTCTCTCTTTGTCAAAATTGGCAATAAATATTTTCAGTTGTCTTGTAATATTAGTGCCATATGAAAAAAAATTTCTTTATATAAGCAGGAAATATAAATAATAAAAAAAAAAGAAATATATTCAGTAATACAAGTTTAAATACGATTCTACATTCGCATAAATAAAATATATATTTTTCTTCTACAGAACAATTTGCACACATTATTATTTTAATTTATTCTCCATTTTATATTATAAATTTAAATATATTAGATATATATTCAAAGTATTCAAATATTATACGCATATAAAAAAAGATTTTCCAGACATTCAAGACTTTCAAGATATATTTTCAAGAATTTCCTTTTTCGAAAATAATACTCCAAATCGAGTCGATTAAATTGTCGAAAACTTTCAAAGAGTATCACGCTCATTGGACGTAAATTGGGGGAATTTTTCTATCAGACTGCAAAGAATACATAACGACCATCGTTGTTACGCAACGCGGTAGCTATAAAAGGTGAAGGATACGAAAAAAAGATTAATAATAGTCGCCGATATACGACATCAGACAGCTTTTTTCGCAAAGATGGCACCAAGCCATCCGCGCTCTATTATTATCAATTCGGAGAAAAAAAAAAACAATTGCAAGAAGCGAAGAGAGAGAAAGAGAGAGATCGGTCGTAGGATAGAATCCATTCCAGATCGTGCTTTTAGCTCTCAAGGATCTCGTCTCCTTTTAACTTCCTACATACGAACCAACGATATCGACTACGCGCTTCGCGTACGGCGCATAAATCACGCGCGCCCTGCATACGTTACATTAGATATGTATACACGCGTAAATAAGTAAGCGTACGTATGTATGTACACACGCGCTTTTTCTCGTGTCCTCTCGCGAGTGTACAAACGTCATCGCATCGATCGTGCGACATCGGTGGCTCGTAACACGACCGGCAGACACACGATTGTTCGATTGTTGTTGCGTCAGCCGTGTTATACAGGGTGATTCAGAGAGAGAACGAGTGTAACAAACTTTGACAGATTGTTTGGGAGGTCGTTCTGAGTAAAAAATGTCAATGAATGTAGGTTAGGTTTTTTAATATAAGTTAGGTTTTTAATATCTTATTTAGATTCGGATTTTAATATCCTATTTTCAATACTTATACGTAGTTATAGAAGTTTTAAAATTTTACTATGATGAGTCTTGAAAGTGTCTTGAATGGCTTGAGAATGTCTAGAAAATATTTTTTATATATATATATATATGCGTATAATATTTGAATATATGTATATCTAATACGTTAAAATTTGTAATATAAAATGGAGGGAAAATTGAAATAATAATGCAAATTGTTCTGTAGAAGAAAAAAATATATTTTGTTTATGCGAATATCTTATTTAAACTTGTGTTACTAAATATATTCATTGACATTTTTTACTTAGAATGACCTCCCAAACAATCTGTCAAAGTTTGTCACATCGTTCCCCCGAATTACCCTGTATGTGTCATATCTCGAAGATAACGAAAGAGTTATAGATTATTCTATATCGCTATATTTAAATGCGACGCGAACAATTTGACGCCGGTTCGGAAAAGTTATTCCAATAAGAAGTACAAGTTTTTCCATATACTCTTTTGAGAACTTAACATTGTTACGTATAGCAAAGAAAGAATAACAATGACAAAAATCTCAACTTTTTTGTAAAAGTGCTTTAAGTGTTCCGGTTGATTTGTGCAAAGTTTTATTACGATTCGTAGTTTTTTTTTTCGTAAATAATTAAAGTTCAAATTGTTGAAACTGCGCGCTGTCGAAATACTTATATTTTTTTTTCAGGTAATACAAAGCATATTTATGTTCAGAATTTCTCAAAAATTCCAAAGATTAATTCAAAATTTCACTCTTCGTTGAGAGTATTATAAAAACCCAAAATGACAGCAAGAGTAACGTAAATAAACTATAAAAACGTATTATTGAATTAAAAATATTTTATAATAAATAATAAAATAGAATAAAATTTTATAATAATTAATAATAATGAAATAAATAATAAAATATAATAAAAATAATATAATAATTAAAAATATTGTTACTGTAATAATAAAACATACAATAAAAGTATACAAAATAATATAATAGTTAAAAATATTTTTATTTCGAAAAATATAAATATAAGTATTTTTAATTCAGTCACTTTTTGCTAGGACTGTACGGGCAATAAAATCTTAATTATATCTGGCGCGTATCTGAATCGAGAGAAGGCGATGCACTTTTTCGCGGCGCGCATAAACTGGTACGCGCGCGTATTAGATCGCGCGGATCCTAACACTGTAGATAGGTAATTACGGTAAATAACGGTATCGTCGTAAATTCGCGCGCTGCTTTACTTCATTCTAACTACGCTCGCCCACGCTCTATCGATTATTGTTCGACTTTCTACACAACGGCTGGCGTTCGCGTCCTCTCTAACGCTTAGCAAACTCGCGCGCGGACGAATATTTAATCTTCGCATTTATATGGATTAATCCCATCGTAATCCGAGAAAAATATAAGTATACAAACACGAAAGAGGATGGACTCCTCTTCCGGTTGGATTCCGGCTGTATAACGCCTGTATAATGTGCGGACACATTTCCGTTATTCAGCTCTACTGATCTTTTTTGAGAGAATTTACCGGATCGAAAAAAAATTTCCAAAAAAATTGTCTCTTATCTGTCTAAAATTTTTTTCTCAAGATTTTATCATAATTTTCACGCATCTTCTTTCGTTGAAAGATACGTGTACTCGAACGTTATAAGATATATATGTATCGGAAATATATATAGAATCCCATTTTTTATCGCACTTGAAGATACAATCTCTCCTTTCTCTCTTTCTCTGAGATTTAAGTCAAGGAGAGAATCGCTATTCATCGAGGAACAGCTCATGCAGTATTAGTGTGACAAGGGAACAGAATAAGAAATGGTAGAAAATTTTATCCCACTGAACAAGATAAGAAGTCTGATATTTATAAACGAAAAACACGATTCCTTTTTACTTCCTTTTATCTAATTTTATCGAACTGTCTCTTTTTACGTAAAATCGTTCTTTAGAAGAGGTATTTGCCGATCTAATTTTTATACATTATATGTACATATATATATACATATATATATTATTTATTTATATATATTTTTTTATTTTTGTTTAACTTTTTTCTCGTATTTTTACATTCAAGTTTATTTTTCTCTTCTTTATCTCGTCTAGTTTAGTACGATCTGTTATAACTTATTGTATTTTTTGCGTCTCTCTGTGACTGTTGCTGCTTGTAACTTTTAGTTGCTGGAAAGAATGCGAGCACGTTAAAATAAAATATCGTCATATTGTCGAGTATCTTTCTTGCTCGATGCTCGTAAAAAGTCAGTTATACAAGCGTAACACGTGCTTTGGCCTCGAAAAAATCCCAAGAAGAATTAACGGCGGATCTCTGTATGCGCGCGCACGCACGCACGCACGCACGCACGCACGCACGCACGCACGCACGCACGCACTTATACACACACACATATACACGCATGATATATTTGCCCGAGTGAATGCGAATGAACGCAACTGATTGTGTCGGCTATGTAAATCGCGTCTGAATAATAAATAATCCGTCAGTCGCGCGTAAACGCAATTTCCCCGAGGACGTTGTGTCAATGTGCAGCAAATCACTTTTGCCGCAATAACAAGGCGATATTTTACACGTAACACGTTTTTCGCATATGCGCCTTGCAAGGTTTCGCGGTGTAAAACACCGAGATTGTGTGCCAGGCTTAGCGAGTTTAGGTCTGCTATCTTGCCAACTCTCTCGAGAGAATACAGAATGTAAAAATTAATAGACTGATAGAGGGAGAAGAGAATAAAGTTTCCTAATTTTTTTTTCGTAAACTATTCTATAAAAAAATCATAAGTTATTTTAAACTAAAATAATATTAATAATAACTTAAAAATTATAAATTATTTTATTTATAGATAAATATTATAAATGATTTGTTTTTTATTTATTTATAAATTATTTTATACTTTCTTACTTACAATAGTAAGAAATATTATTTGGTACAATAGTAAAATTTTCTTAATGTTTTTATGAATGCAATATTAGAGGATGTTTTTTTCAGCATGTATATATATTCTTCTATGTATGTGTGTAATTCTTTCACTTTACGCGAATGACGATTAATGGAGAATCTCTCGAGATTTTTCTAGCTTTTAGGAGAGTAATAATGATTGAAAGAGTGTGTTCTCCCCTCACATCGAACAATGGAGCTCGACATTTCTCCCTTTCGATAGTTATAATAAGGTCGAATCGATCGATCGAGCTTTACTCGCGGCGTAAAACGTGGAAGTTGAGAGCTTGTAGAGTTGTCGGCCTTGACCCACTCCCAAATGTCCTCGACTGGTCCCCCCTCTTCCCCCCTATTTTTCCCCCCTCTTCCACTCGTCTCGAAACTCTTGGGCCTTAGACGAAGCGGGTTCGTTATGCGGTTCGTTCTTTTATCACAAGATACGCGACATCAGGTGCAGCTAATCGGTCGTTCGATTATCTCTCACGTTACTGTTTAAATCGACTGTTTAATCGATCGTATAAAGTATAAGAGATCTTAAAGTGTGTACATACACTTTGCCTTTCATGTATTCTTAATGTATTTTTCGAGTAAATATTTTCGACCGATTACACAATGAAAATTAAGAGAGCGAGGGAATGTTATTTGTTTATTAAGCGTTTTATTTACAACAACACGGATAATATAACAGTCTTGTTATCTTATTCAACATCATCCTCGCAATAGTCCCACTCCTCCTCTCGCGATTGGCTAGCAGGTGATAGCGGATTTTTAATCGCCGTATCAGGTTTTCCGATACCTAAAGTGGTTAGCATTCCTGGCGAGAACAGAAAATTGTCATTAATCAAGGTGGATTCCTGCTCTAAATAGAAATTGCGAATTTATTAATGACAATAAATAAAACTTTAATCTGTTACAGCTATGTCGAGTATACTTAAAATGTTGATATTGCATTTTGTAATCGAATGTGTTTTTTTTTTATATTCTTTTTACAAAAGATATATTACATGCAGGAACAAATAATAGGAATATGTTATATATTTATATTTTATAAATATATATATATATATAATAAATATCTAAATATATATATTTATATTATATATAAATATATAATATAAATATATAATATAATAAATAATATATAATATATAAAATATGCAATATATATATATATATATATAATATACATGATTTAAATATATTTATGAAAACTTTTTGGATGAGTCCTGAATGAAATAGCTCTGATATGTAACAATTTCTATTGGATGCTGACCTTTTAGTTTTCCAATCATGTCTGTGGTTTCTGCATCTTGCTCTCCCTCCGCTATCGGCTTCCTTATGTTCTGATAAATCATGTTTCCAATATCGAAAAAGTGATTAAATACAAACTGAGCAGTGCAGAGCACGATAATCACGAGGATGGGTAGACAGAGGCTGGTCTCGAAGTCGTCGAGGAACAAATTCACCGACTCCGATAGCAGATCACTGGACATTCTCTTTGCTCGGACAAGTCTTGCTCGCTAGGTTAATATTTTCGTACTTTGATTTTTTCTTTTTCTTTTTTTATTTTTTTTTGGTAATGTTCGAAGCAATTATCGAAGCAATTACGTGTTCGAGGCGATCATCGTCGCCTCGTCATCTTTATTCTACACGAAGCTATCCAATCTTACAATTTTATATGTCTTTGCTCGAAAAATATGGAGCCAATATATGTCTTGTCAATTTCGTTGCGAAGAGAAGAGATATTCATATGTTTGTTCTCGCTCAAGTGTGAATCTCGCGTCTTGCATTCTCGCATTTACACGAATACAATGAGAAAATAATTAAGACGAGAAAACATTTTTCTTTATCCAAATACAATAACGATAAGAAAGATAAGAAATACGTGATATAAAACAATTAAAAGGAAAAAAAAACATTGTTTAATTTTTTTTAAATATAAATACAAATTAACGATAAGGTACATTATATTTTATACTGCGAAATAAATTACATCGATACGTGATATAAAACAATTAATAGGAAAAAAGCATCGTTTAATTTTTTTTCATATAAATATAAATTATAATAACAAAGTACATTATATTTTATACTGCGAAATAAGTGATGAAATAAATTACATCGGTGACATCACTACGTCATCATCGTCCGGGATCAGCGATTCTTGCACATGGAAGTCACGATCCTCGATCCGCCGCGAGATTTCTTCAGATCGCTTCATCCTCGTTACGTCACTCGAAGTTGATTGAGAAGACGGCAGAGTAACGTCAAATTCTCCCTCGGATAAACAATAATCGTGATATTGAGAGGACTTAACGGATGTTAAAGATGGGAAAGGCGCTATTGAGGACTTAACGGATGTTAAAGATGGGGAAAGCGCTATTGAGCTTAAAGCGACATTCGATCTTAAGCTGCCACGTGGTAGCATTATCTCCTTCTGACTCTGTGATTCTCCGATCGCTAATGAGATTTTCTGGCTGATCGTTGCCTCCTCGAAGGACGTGCAAACGTAAAATCGCGGATCGACGGTGACGGGACTACTTTCATCAGAGATCAGCTGTTCGACCAAGGATTTGGCCTTCGTTAAGCACGGTTGGGACAATCGTGACGCGCTCGGATTCGGAGATAGCGAATTAACCATCCTCGAAATTTCCTCCTCGATTGTCCTTGGCTGCGACGAGAAGGTCGCGCGATTCACGATAGCCCCGTGAATCGACGAATCCGCGTTCCGATTCCGATCAGTGGTCTCCGCAATTTCCATCGGTTCGTCCTCCCGTCGACCTTCATTTCGTTTCGCTAATTCGGTCAACGATATCGCGTTGTCGTTGATCGCCATCGTTGGATCAGCGAAGCTTCTCTCCTCCTCGCGTTTCTCACGTGACGCTTCTTCTCGCGTGACGCCGGTGGATTTTACGAGAATCTGCGCTCCTTCCTTCGTCAGCCGTTGCTCACGTTGCTGCTTACTCGGATCCAGTTTCGTCATGATATATATGATATTTGCGAAGACGAAACGATTGTTCTCCAACAGCGCGCGCAGCTCAACGATCGCGTCGTAACACGATTTCTCCCACGACGAGGAACTCGCGACGGATCCGAGATTATTCTAGAGAAAGAAGAACATATTTAATAATTTCGGAAAAAATTCCGAACATTTGCGGATTCGCGGCTCGTCCTAGAACTGTTACCTTCGATAGCTTCAAAGATTCGAAGTTAACTTCGAATCTTGGAAGTTAACTTCGAATCTTGGAAGTTAACTTCGAACCTTTGAAGTTAACTTCGAATCTTGAAAGTTAACCTCGAACCTTTGAACCTAACCTAACCTTTGAACCTAACCTAACCTAACCCTAACCTAACCTCGAACCTTCGAAGTTAACTTCGAACCTTTGAAGTTAACTTCGAACCTTTGAGGTTAACTTCGAACCTCCGAAGTTTAAGGTGTCTTCGAAGGTTCGAAATTCGAATATCACCCCAGCCCTTAGTTCATAATAGAATAACCTGTGCGGTAGATTGCCGGGACGCGTACTCCCGCGCTTTAGTCGTGACGCATTTCGGAAGAGAAGACACTTCCGCCAGAGAGATGCCATAGTGATCGGTCGGTCCTACTCCGGGATTCAACTTGTGAGTGTATATCAGGTGCAGCTGGTACGATTCTTCCGATTCCGCGGTTTTTGTCTCGAAGCAATGACTGAAATCAGTAGCCAGCGGTAACTCGAACGGATTTTCTCTCTTACTGACAAGCAATAATTATATTTGCGCAAGATAGTAGAAATTTTATCTCGCGTTCTCTCTGGGAAAGTATATACATGCACACATACCTGCATACACGAAAAGAAAAATGTGTTTATATGCGTTTATATGTATGTACATATTGAAAAGAAATAGGGTGTATATAGGGTGTCTCTAAAAAAAAAAAAGAAATCATCGAATGTCCTTTTAATACCAGATTCTCTGGCCAGTTTTGGAGTAAATTTTTCCTTAGCGAAAATGTTGAGAGAAATCATTTTTCCCAAATTTTATCATTGTATATAACTAACAATAAGCCAAAAAAAATTTGTGAAAGTAAATTTCACTTGAAATTAACAGAAGAATGTAATTTTGTTGACTCTTTGATTCCACAAAGTTTAATTTATGAAAAGCTCCTTCTTCAATCGTTTATAATTCAAAAATTATCGATGCTTTGGCATTTTGGGACACTACTCTCTATATGTAATTTTCATTTTCAAGCTATGTACATACATACATACGTGTGTATGTATGTGTTTGTAGATATGAACGCACGTGATTGGATTTTTTCCCTTTGCTAAGCGGATTACATTTGCGCAAGATTTTCACGTACGTTGTCACGTTGTGATACATGTTTCTCAGCGCGGTGAGATGCAAGAAGTGCGTCGCGGCGAACGTGAACGCGGTCGTCAGCAATAATTTCTCGCATATCGACCAAGCGATGGCCGAACCCTCCTCGACGGTTGTGTGTCTGCAGAACTCGTCCAAAACCACGAGGGACCTGGACGTGACCGATTGCAGAATGTATTGCGCCTCCTTCATCTAGAAAATCAAGTGAACGAATATAAAGTTGCTTTTGGTCAATTTGGTCTCCTTACATTGAGAGCGTCTCAGTTTTCTCGTTGATCAACAGTCACGCAACATTGAATACGATTGATATGCAGATCGGGCGATCACTCGAGTACACCATGCGCGTGGTCGTAGGACGGAAAAATTTCATAGAAAAATTAGAGAAAAAAAAAAATATCGAAAATGGTGCTTTCATATTTCGAAGAGAGAAAGAGAGACAGATATATTCGTCTCGAAAGGATAATTATACACTTTTATACCTCGAGGACGTAGGCGGACGCGTTGAGCTCGTCGTCGTCGCGGGAGCTCATTCTGCAAAGTATGCGATCCGCGATGCGAAACGTCGCCTTCGTCGCCGGCACGTAAGAGCCGATCTGCAATGAGCACGAGTCAGGAAGTACGTTGAATGAAATTATTAGCGGATCCTGACGTTGATAATTGAAGGAGGAAGGAGTTTTGATTTTTTAAATTTTTTTTCATTTAAAAAAAATTTTTTTTATTTTTTTTATTTTTTTTATTTAGAAGGGGGTTAATTCCAAACCCCCTCCTCCCCTTAGAATCCGTCAGTGGATGAAAATATGTCAGTTTATAATAAACATTCTGTATAATATACTTAATAACATTCCATAATAATATGTTTAATAAATAGTAACTTTTTATTAACATTCAATGAAACTTAACGTTCAATAAAATATTTAATATTGAACAAAATATTTAATATTCAATGAAAAATAATTTTTTCTCTGAATACAAGAAAGAGAACGATTATTTTCATGTCACAATGTCGAGAAATTTGCGAATAAGTTGCCATTTTAATATATTTTACCGTCTTGTAGCTACTAAATATTTGACTTGTTAGAGACATTTTGTTGCAATTAAAATTAAGTATATGTTTTTGGAACCTTGAACCTTGGAAGAACCTTGCTCTTGTTTTTCGAGGTACTGTTATTTTTTTTTTTTTTTTTTTCCCCGATGTAATCATAAAGAGTTCGAAACCATGCAAACAAATTAGAGCCTACTTGTAAGACACTTAATCCCATCACTAGATGTTACCTGCGCCATGATTTGAAGTAGAACGATCTGTTTCAGATACGTGGACTTGCCGCTCATGTTTGGTCCAGTTATCAGGTGAAAATTGTACGCGATCGAGGCGTTCTGCGCACACGAAGAATAAGGGTGAGAAAATATCGTGACAGATCTATATATATCGCATTTCGACACTCACCACATCGTTAGCTACGGGTAAGTCCCTGTTAAATAACTCCATGATGGGATGAAACGAGTTTACCAGTTCCAATTTCGTCCCGAACGACGGTCTCACGTATTCCGGATTACTGCTGATTTGCGCCAACGACAGTATCAAGTCTAATTCCGCCACGTCGGCGCTCAGTTGAAACAGGCAGCCGACGTGCTGTCTTATATCCTCCAGTAAATTAGTCAACAATCTGCAAATTCTCATTATTTGTTAATACGATAAATTAACAGGGAGCTTTTTTTTACGATCAACTCACGTGTTACTCATCACGTAAATCTCCTCGCAAGCCTTCTTGCACTGTTTATTTAACGTCAATAGCGCTGTTGTGGTCATCGTGAAGGATCTCCTGTTCTTTCGCGCCTAATAAAAATAACATAGATACGCATACAAAGAGAGACGTTGGAGATGCAATTAAAATTAAATATCAGCGATAAATTACCTGAATAAATTCCGCCGGCAAGTCCGAGATTATCATGCTCCCATTTTGCGGTGTCACAACGTTTATATGGTAGCCCAAGTTCGCGTTGTATTCCATGGATAATGGAAGCTTGTATTTCACGGCTAACTGCTCCACCATATCTATTTAAATCGGACCCGTCAAGTGAGGGGAATATAATTTTTCGAATAATTTTAATATATTTTTATATGTATATATGTGTATACTTCTCATGTCGCTGATTAATTCGCAGTAAATTTGCCGAGCGACGTCCAGCAATACGTTGATATCAGCTTTTATGGCGAAGCATCGCTGCATACTCAGGGAAGTGCATCCCTTCACGAATCTCGCGTCCGCATGTATCAGTGACAAAATTTTATCTTTCATAACACGGAATTCCGAATTTCCCAAATTCTGCAAGTTTGAGGAAAAAAAAATCATTGTATCGACAAGAACATAAATAATCGAAAAAATAAATATTATTATTAGATTAAATTAAATTTTATAATTTATATATATATATATATATATATATATAATGATATTTTATATAATAAATTTTATAATTTTACAATTATAAAATCATATAATTTTCCAATAATTATTTTTACGACTTTCTTCTAGATAATATAATTTAATTAAATAAATGATAAGTGTAATTGATTTAATTATATAAATAATTGGAGAAGAAAATTGTAAAAATAATATTAATGTCTTCAGAGAGTCTCAAGAGCGCAGCACCTTTCGCATTTTCACGAAGAACGGGTGAGTACCGGTCGCGAGGATCGTCTCCAGTTCCGGAACGGTGTCCAGACAGCTCTTCAAGAGCAACACGTAGTTCAGGTTTCGCTCCGCGTTCTGCATGTCGTTGACGTGCAAAGGTTTAATCGCTAACGTCAGCAAGCGATCCGTGCCGAAGAGACGTTGCACCACCGGCTGGAAAAATAACATCAGATCTCGCATTACACGCGGCGCAAAAGTTGTTTGTCGGTGTTGAACGGAGCTCTCTCTTTTTAGATTCGCGATCCATCCATCTACATACCTGAAGACTGGTGCATAGAGAACGATCGGCCACCAATTCCGCTACGCAGGATTGCCGATCCAGGATCAAACGTTCGTCGCAGCCGGGCTGAAGGATAGAGGCTCGCAGGCGTCTTCTACCCATCGGAGTCAAGCAGCGATCCATCGTTCCCAGAAGACTGACGATGGTGTGCTTGGACTGCGAGACAACCAGTTCCAGACTCCGTGCGCTCTCGATATCTGCGCAAAATATAAATTATTTGTCAATTTTATAATTTAATTTTAAATTAATTTTTTAATTTCATTGTATAAGTAATTAGAGAAGAAAATTGTAGAAATAATATTAATAAGTCTCAAGAGCGCAGCATCTGTCGTGGTAGTTGGATAAAGTTTACCGCGAGCGTTTTTGTCTTCCTCGTCGTAATATATATATTTTTAATAATTTAATATATATATATATATTTTTTAGATAATTTAAAATTATTTTAATTCTTTAAAAAATAATTTAATTCATTAGAATTATTTTAAATTATTATATACATACATATATATATATATATATATATATATATATATATATATATATATGATAGATGATAAAAATAATATACATGATACACGATAGAAAATAATTTAAATAATTGTAATCAATTAAATTATTTTTTAAATAATTTAAATAATTTTAAATTATTTAGAAAAAAATATATACAATATTTTAAATAACTTGCCAATCATTGTGGTATTCGGTGATCCTTGAAACTCTATTCGCACCGATTTTGGAGCGTAAACCATGTGTTGGACGTATTCCACGTATTTTAGCAGTGCCGCGGCCGCAGCCAAAGCGTAATACCTGAAAAGGACGAAAAACGAGTAAAATGCTCTCTCTCTTTTTCTCTCTCTAATCGTATCGTTCACTATTTACGTGTGCATGATCAATTTTTGTAACGTTATATATATATATATATATATATATATATATATATATATATATATGTATACTTTTGTTTCACTATCAATTCCACAGTCGAGTACTCTCTGGCGCATAGAGTTCGCACGCGTTCCATGCCGGTCGACTCGTTGAAGTGTATTCGTGAAATCGGCGTGATGTTTAGAGCATTGAATTTCTCTTTGATCGATTTGTACAGTTTATTCCCACCATCGCGATGCTCGCACATTGTCTCGGGCATCAGTACCTTAAGGATAAAAAAAAGAAAAATGCAGGACGAATATTTGTCAAAATATTGCTGCTGCCATCGGATCAATAATCTCTTCTTTTTTAGTTAGTCTAACTTTGCTCATTTTTTACAAAAAACTATTTTTAAATGAAAAATTAATAACATATTTGTAAATTAATTAATAAAATGATTCAGAGATTATATTTTCCTATCGATAGATTTAATGAAATTATTTCAATTTAATTTTTAATATAACCAGCTGTGATAGAATAAAATTAAATCTTCTCGAAAGAGTTTTTACTCTTTTCTATTAAAAAATAACATATTTGATTCTTATTATATATCGCAAAATTTTAATGCTCTCCAACATTTAATATATAATTTGTTTCATGATATTATACTATAATAATTTTGATTTTTATTATTATCTTAAAAAATATTTTATTAAATTTTCTGTATTATATAATAAATTAATTAATTCTCTTTTTATTATATACATATAAGGTCAGGGGGGGGGGGGAAATCGTTTGATATCAATATGATAGAGTAGATATAAATAATATAATACACAGTGGTAAAATAAGTTTATTTAAATAATAATAATAATGCCTACTTCTATTGGGTCGAGAATGTTAATTTTCGTCAAGGTATTCACGTATGTCTGGCAATCGCTGATTTGACAGAGAATCAAGTACGGGTATTGAAGATCTATCGCTGCCAAACCGACTTCGTTCCTGGCGTCTCCTCGGCCAGCTGTTAACGCTATCAGAAATACACGTAAATAAGACAGAGCATGCCTCTCTAAGTTTTATTACTTCACTTTTGCTCACCGATCACCACACAAGAATCCGCATTGCTAGATGTGCCGTACGGCGTCGACTTTGGATTATACGACCTAATAGATATCGAGAAATTACATTTTTATAACTGTAACATAAGCGCGCGGGAATGATAGAAATAAAACTATATAAATTGCTTTTAGAAATTGGACTGAGTTATAGTTCTTTTCTAATCAAAATTCTAGAAAAAATAATATAGTTAATGAATGTCTAACTTTTTTCTATGACGATTTCACCTGTGAAAAAAGTGCGTTTTTTTCTAAATGGAATTATACGAAAAAAAATCAATAACCAGTATCAAATATTTTATTTATATATTTTATTTCGATATATCCTAACAAGATTTTAGAATTATTTTATGAGGAGAGAGAGAAGATTCGCGCAGGCGAACTCACCCTATGCTGGCACGAGATGTGCTCGGCAAATGTGATGACGTAGAGATTAAATTCTCCCTGCGATTGTATCTCGGCGTCTTCGCGTTGGAGTTCGCGACTCCGGAACTCGTCGAGACTCTCGGGAAGCCGGAATTGAATTCTACTTCCGAGAATGGCGCGAAAGTGTAGAACAAAAGATGCAGCCAAGAGCGTGAGAATTAATAAAAATGGGCGAGAATCGCGGAAATTCGTACGGTCGACTTCGATCGAACAAATTCATTGCTAAAAGTCGAGCGTACAAACTCTCGCGGCGGCGATAGCCCTTTTATTTATTTATTTATTTTTTTTAATTTAGGAAACCGCGCGAATTAAGATTTTATCTCGCAAATATATATTCAATCAAGAGAGAGAGAGAGAGAGACAAAATATAATTGATTCTTATATATTATATTTAACTTATTTAATTATATTTCTTAAGTTATATTTTACTTTAAATATATTTAATTATATTAATTTTTTTTAATTGTTCGGCAACCGGTGTTAATTCTTGCACGGGACCACTTACGATATTTCGGAAAGATGGTTGCGACGCGTTGCGCATTCGGTATAGTTCTTCCTCTCGCGTAAGCGCGTCGTCCTCTGGGCGGACCAGCCTGTGTTACATTCATTGTTTATTTATTTATTTTTTTTAGAGAGCGAAGAGACGACTAAGTCTCGACAAGTCTGCAATTTTTACGACAATCTTGCTGCGGCACAGTATCGCTTTAAACGCGGCACAGTATCGTCTGAATTCAGCTCGAACGTCGCGTGACAAATTCGGCCAATCAAGCCACGCCGTGCTTTGAAGTTTGAAGCAAGTCAGACAGGGATACAAACATACGCGCGTTCAATATACCTCTCGTAGTAATATATTTATTTACAATCTTGTTTGTCAATGTGTGTGTTCTCTTACGCACATTGGGATTAATAATAAATAACACGATCACAATCACTATTCCTTCCGAAATAAATATCGCTCTTTGTCTCGTCGTTCCTTAGAATTTAGTTTACATTTGTATTTACAAGCATCTCAGTAATGAAATCGATTGTCTTTGCTACTTTAAATTCCTCCATTCGCGCAGCAACTATATATATATAGTTTATGTGTAAAATTTATTATCTTTATAGAATCGCACCTCGAAACAGTATAACGCGCGATGTACATGCAATACATACGATAATTTCGCGCGCCAAATTTTGCCCGGAAAAAAAAAAAATATAGCTGTATATATATTTACACATTAATCTTCCAAAACACACGTAAAAATCAACGTGAAATATATTGCGCCGATCCCGCGAGAGAGAATATCAACCTTTATATACGTACATTAATAGTAAATTAATTGCAATTAATATATATATATATATATCATATGGTTTTTCATCATTCGTGGATGTACGTATTTGTAACCGCGAGTGTTAATTTCCGGCTTGATCAGACCTGCGGTGCCTTGATATTCTCGCTTATCGGTAGTTTTATTAACGTAACCGCACTAACCGCTAAACACAAATTACAAGAGTGAACAGAAGCAAAGAGAGAGTTTCGCGAATACAAATAATATTAATGATATACATAAGAGGCCTACAACAAGCGTATGAGAGAATATCTTCAAGTGTATCATTTTACAGCGATACGCAAAAAAAGGGAATATTACCCGTCTTGATGTTATCATCTTGCGACGGGGCACAATTACGGGAAATATTTTGCCGATCTAGGAAGAAAACAGGATTCTATCCCCCCTCGCCCCCCTCCCTCGATATCATTTTACCTATCTTAGAACGGACAAATTTCTCATTTATACGAGAGGCACCGAATATACATTAATTAATTAATTAACGGCACCGCGTCTTGTCCTTTACTTATCGCGATAAAATTTACAATATGCCGCAACAGTGGTCTTAAAACGATGATCGTTAATGTAATATATTGATCACAATGCACATACAAAATGCGCATGCGCGCGCGCGTGTAACACATGTATGTACATATAATACATGTATACACATATACATGCGCGCGCGCATCCGTAGCACACGCGATATGTGTTAAAATACACCGATAGACGCGAGATCGATCGAGATTTATCACATCGTGGACTTTTTCATCGGAGAGTTTACAGTAAAAAATTTCTTAAAGCTACGAATGCTACCTTTCGAAGAACTTTCAAATGCGCCGATCGCACGCGACGACGATGATTTAAGAAAACTGCTCGTGAAAACGCACAATTTTTGTCCCATTTCTTTTTCTCTATCTCTATCGCACGCCTGTTATAAAATAATACATCTCTCGAGCAGTATCGCACGCGTGCAAAGAATATCCGCGCGACGATGTAAAGTGATTATTAAAATATAAATTTAAAGACAGACTATATATATATATATATATATATATATATATATATATATATATATGTATATATAAAGAGTTACCTTACACTGGATATTTAATATTCATCGACTCTTATATATAATATATTTTTTCGCTTATACATATATCTTATGTACAAAAAATGTCACGATCACAAATCACAAGTATGATAATACATATATAATTGACACGATGCAAATACCACATGCAATTAAAACCGCTAAAATAACTTTCTTACGTTTCTCCAATGTCATCTCTCTTGGCGCTTGCTATTTCCATTAGATCGGTAAAAAGCGAACACACCTTTTGTGTCTTTTTCTCTAAAAGAGAGTCTAATCCAGAGCAATTTTCGCGAGCCTCGCATTGTACATTAATCTAAACTCGATGGTCAAAAAACGTCGCTGTGTAGAATGACGATAAGTGTCTAGCTCCTTTTAACATTGTCGTGAAAGAAATTGTCGATAACGATTCATAGAGTGATGGCTCTTTGGCACGTTGGCGAGTGACAATCGATGAATCATGTCGGCAAACGAGAATTCAAACGATTATTATTTAGTTATTCTTATAATATGAGATGTATATAAATTTGATATGATATTCAGGGAGATATAATATAAATCGGTACAGATATTAAAAATTACGGCAGGTATAGCAATACGGCGCTGCGTGTGTATTGTTCAAAGGTCGAATGGAAAATGTCGAGTGATTTATTCGAGCTTATATCACACGTGGCTCTCGAGGGGCACCTTGAAGACTTTGGACGCGATATTCGCGTCCGGTAACGACTGCGGCCGCGCGGCATTCGTCACGTTGAAGACAACGTTGCTGGGCCCGCGAAAGCTCACCTCGATCAGGAAGCTCGTGTCGGCCATGCCGACGCGATTGGCGCTCAGATCGGGCGAGCTGGTTCTGAGCTGGCTCTTCTTCGGTCTGTAATCGCTCCTGATGATCCTCTCGGCCTCGGACTGCAGTTTATTATCGAGCCAGTGCACCTTGTCGAAATCCTTGGTACCGCCGACCGTGTGTCTCCGTTTGATCGATCGTTCAGACATCCCGTTCTTCCGCTTCAGCTTCGTGGCGCTCTCCTTCCGCACCGATTGCCGCCGCTTGCTGATGTTGCACTCGGTCTTCTCGGTCTTGGTCAGCGACTCCGAGCGTTTCAGCCTGCTGCCCGGCGACTCCGATCTGTCACCGGAGTGTTTATTCAGACTCTCGGATCGTTTGAGCAGCGACGGCCTCTCGGTCGAGTGCTTATTCAGGCTCTCCGATCTCTTTAATCGGGAGCAAGCGTTCTCGGATGTTCTCTTGTTCAGCGACTCCGATCGTTTCAGGCGGGATCTCACCTCGGAGCTCGTCAGACTCTCAAATTTTTTCAGCTTGTTGGAATAACTGGAATCTCCGGACTCGTAATGATGACCCTTGACATCCAGATTTGCGTCGACGTCGTTATTTTCCGAGCATCTGCCGCCGCTCTCGTGAAGACTCCTCTCGCTCGCCGAGATCTCGTAACGTCTTGGATTTCCCGCGCGTGGATAATTTCCCTCCTCGTCCGCATCCCTCCGATCGTCCTCGTCCTTCTCGCTCGAATCCGCAATTTTCTCCGTCACCGTCTTCTCCGTGGCGTGATTCGCGTCCGGTCTCTGCTTATCGTTATTCGGCGTGATCGACTCCGAGGAATGCGGCGTGTCCTCGATCACCGTAGAATCGGTATCCTTCTCGGGAGCGTCCTGTTAATCGAGAGGAACACGATGACATTTCATAAGGAATTATCATATTAGTGTTTTTTTTATCTATGGAGATACTTTATCGATAGAACATATGATCGTGATATTAAGACACTTACGTCCTTCAGGTGGGAGATGTGGCACTTGTCGAGCGACTTATGAAGGCTGGGATCGCGATAGGCTTCCGTAGATGGATATCGGAATTTCGGGGATCCGCTCGACCTTTGCTCCCGCTCCGCGGAGATGCTATCCTTACGGCCCGCGGATTCCGGAGGAGGCTGCTGCGCTTGAGTCGACGACTGATTGACGAGAGACCTCCATTTGCGATCGAACGTGGTCGTGAGGCTGGTTAGAAGATCGCTACCTGTAAAATATCGTCGTTTTAGCAATGATGCGAGATGACACTCGCGCGAAAACACACACGAGACGCACAAACTTGTACGAGATACAAAAAAAAAAAGAAAAACACTCAAAGCACCGCGAATTGTGTTGATTATCTGATCGTTATTGTAACAATTTGTGATATGCAAGATCCGCTAAACAAGGTGAACGAAAAGTGTATGCGTTTTTTTTTCTTTTTGTTTATCGCAGCTGGTGATATATCTATCTTGCGTGAATGCATTCCTGCAAAATAAAATCGTCGCGTCAATCAGATTGCAGTTAGAAGTGATCCGTAACAATGATGATGAGCGTCGAAACGCATTCTGTCGACGTGAAGCGAGCGCGATCATCGCAAGAGAAGTAATTAATATGTTATTGTATCTTCGTTCTTATCAGAGAGCTTATCGTCGCCATCACTCGGTCTTTATTATCGTCGTTGTTAATAAAACTTGTCATTGTTTCGCCAGCTGTATACATTACGACAATTGCGATAACAACGTAATCAGCAATGTCTTCTTTCTTGCACTGAAGCGTGGTGGGAAAAAAAACTAAAACATCCTTAGATGAAAAAAAAAGAAGATAAAACAAGATACGTCAATCGTACAAAAATCTCTCCACAAAAACAATACGTAAATAATATTACTAAAAAGCTCTTAAACCTTACACCTAAAAAAAAATACTCAAAAAACATTTAAACTAATATTTATTGAAAACAAAAGTCAAAATCGCCGAGTAACTGGTTCATTAATGCCGCTTTAAAGCAGAGGACATGTAATATTTCTGCGAAAATATTTTCCATTTTCGAATAATACTATAATATCGAAATATTTTCGAAAAATACTGTACATCGTTTAACAATTTCGCAATTGGCAGACGACATTAGAGGATTTATTGATACGCTCCGCAAACGTCCATGCGGGAAATTGCGAGAAAGATAACACAAAGAAGAAACGAGACCGTCGTCGTCTTTACCAATGAGAATATGAGGCAGAAAAAGAAAAAAAAATCCGGAATGCAACCTCCGGCGTTATTTGCGCGCGTTGCGAACGTGACGCGACACGCACGTTGAGAGACGTGAATGGAGTCGAATGTTAGTCGAAGGGAAAAAAAGTAAACGGACAAACACAACGCGTGTGGCGTGCTTTAGTGGTGGTGGCATATGTATGTAAAACAAAAGAGCGTGTATATAAAAGCCATTCTGGTTTGAGCCAGCCAGCTGAATCAGCTCGTCGGGCATCTCGGATGCTGGAGAGGCTCGGGATCCGCCAGATTTCTGGTCTGGCAAGAGAGCCTGGGATTTACCTCGGAGGAATCGATTTAGAGTCTTGGCGGTTGCTGGTTCGCCTGACGATCGCGCGTCGGCTCCTGCGCACGATGATGGTGATGATGATGGGGCAGCTGTTGCTGTAGACGCGACAGCAGTTGCCAGCGATGCGGCGGCTGTTGCTGCTGCTGTTGCTGATGTTGCTGCTGCTGATGTTGCTGCTGCTGATGTTGCTGCTGCTGTTGCTGCGGCTGTTGCTGCTGATGTTGCTGCGGCTGTTGCTGATATTGCTGCTGTTGCTGTTGGCACTGACACGGGCACGGGCATCGGCATCGGAACCGCTGCGACTGGCACTGGCATTGGCATGGGCGACTGGGCCGGTGTTTTCGGGGCGGCGGCGCTACCGGGACCTGCGGTACCGTATAGGTGGGACGATATGTACCACCAAAAACCCGGGCTCGCTGTGTGCCTACACGTGGTATCCAACCATTTCGTACCGTCATTCATTCGTCATCGTTCATCATTGTTCATGCGGCTCGGCGCGGCGGAGCAACTCTCTCGTCTTCCTCACGTCTTCCTCCTTTGCGTCTGGACTCACCGTATATATCTCTTTCTCTGTCTCTTTCTTTCTTTCTTTTTTTATCCGAGTACTCTATATTCTGTATATTCTCTCGAACCGATCAGCCCACCGATTGTATGCTCGACGGAAATGAAAGTACATCGCCCGACAGAGAAACTGTACGGACGTGACGAAGGGAAAGAAAATAAAACGAAAGAAAAAAGAGAAGAAGAGCGGATTGAGAGCTTGGGGGAAGAATCGAATTTTTCAAGATCAACATCGATTTCTCAGATCGATCAACGCGCGACGGATTGATTCGATATACTGTCCGAGGATCCTCGGAAGAAACATTAGCCGAACTATATTCGTATTCCTTTCGGGCGTGTCTGATCGCAAAGACGTAGACTGAGGCGGCAGAGCAATCAATTTTATATAATCAAAAAGGCCACAAGATTAATCGGCAATAGAGGCGATCGTTATAAAGAACAGGCAGGCAGACGAGCAATCAGACAAGTATAAATTCGGCGATGCACACGTGTGTGACAAGAAAGTGCGAAAACTAGAACGTACTTCCAGACTAACAGCAAGAGCCCCATCGAAACATTGCTTACGATGGTTGTGAAAAAAAAGAAAAAAAAATAAAAGAAAAAGAAAAATGCCTTCAAACTTGTTGTTAAACAAATCGCTCATGACACGAGACGTGTATGTATGTGTGTGAACGTGATTTCTCTAAGAAAATTCACATCATCTTCGTAAAGGCAAGCAGTGGTCGAAGAATCCATTCGAAACGCTCGCGATAGATCCTCGAAGAACATGCATGCGACGAGAAAGATTTATCCGATAGTCGGCGTCAAAGGGACACTTGGGACTTTTTTTTTTTTTTAGTGACTTTTGCGAAGCATTCGAGATATCCAGTAAGAGATCTTGTGTTTTCGGGACTTATCCGTTAGTTTTCAGAAAGCATATCCTCTTATTAGATATTAGATGCATAAAAAAAAAATGTCTCGATCTTTTTGACGCCGACTGCACAATTACGGGAAAAGTCGCTGAAGAAGCAGCCAATCTGTGTGAAATACATTTGCTTTTCTTAACGCCGAAAGCCAAAAACTGGCGCATGCAGCACATGAAAACAATGTAAAAATAGAGGATCGGCCCCAAAAAAAAGACACCGTATATATAACTCTGAAATATATATATATATTTTTTTCTATTTTATTCTCTCTCTCTTTGTGACCGATCCTCCTTGCGCTTGATCGCAAATACGAGATATAGTAGATCTTCTAAAATTAAATCTGCTTTTATTGCAAGAAGCCTCGTGTGTCTCGTGGACGTGTTTGCACTAAAATCGACTACGCTTCTCGCAATGATAATGTTGCGGACGCAAAGTAAGAAAAAAAATGGAAATGTCCGAGCAATGACGTATGTAATAACTTCGTAACATACAATTAAAAATCGTATCGATGATTCGAAGAAAAAAAAAGAAGAAATCGCTGGAAGCAAATAAGGAGGAATGTACCTAGAAAGCTTTTTGTTAATAGTGAGTATCTTCTGTGTCCACTGCAGAAAACAAGATCCTGCTACACTCACCGATCGTCAGAAGCGATATTACATAGAGAAAAGATATAAGAGAGGATATGAATAGAGGCAGATACATAAATACACGTTGTAATTGTTCACGTGGACTCACGACGAGAGATACGAATCGGAAAAAAATGTTTTTCAGGAAATTGCTGAACAAATTCGCACGAGAAAATGCTGAAGGAATCGAATTTACCTTTCTAGTGTATCGCTATTTTTCAGAGGTTCATTTGGACACACAGTGCGATTAGACACAACCACTCGTATCGACCAGCACGATTGACCAATCAGAGAGTCCTGTGTTCAATTGACCAATAAACAATGTGTCCAATTGAATGCCACCACTCCATGATATATACGACACGTATCTAATATACATATAGATCTTGATCCTTTGAACTCTGCGATTGTCAGCATCGTTTCACGCGCATACGCGTCAATTATATAATACTATTTTTGCCGAATAGCGTGTACAAGAGAATCGCGTATCGTACGGTGCTTCATATTTTTAGTCGCAAACGTGTACGATTGCTGGGATATATTGACAAGACGAAAGATTCGCTTTTGGTACCGAGTGCGTATGACGAGACTTGGAATAACGACATCGCGAAGATGGAAATTACGAAGGAATGGAGTACTAACCATCGTCCGAGCCATCGCCGGGAACGCCTCGCTGTTGCTGCGACGGCGACGGAGAGGACTGCGAGAGATTGTGAACCTCGTGCAGGGAATCCAGACTGCCGTATCGAACTGGCGGTAGACAGATCGACTCCGTCGACGGCTGTAAACGTCAATAAATCCGTATAAGCAAGCAGGATCGATCAAAGGCAACTCTTTCGAATGACAAAGTAACGTGTAAGCCAATCTTTGTAGAACAGAAAGAACGTGGTACTTTCTACTTTCAATATCAGACGGAAAATGAATAAAACTTGACCATTTTAGTGATGGGATCAAGTTCAATATGTATTTAAAAATCCGAGTCGAATCTAATAATCAAGTTTCATTTTTTAGGATTCGAATAATACTCAAAAGAAGTACTTGGAAGTACTGCTCTTGTTTTTCGAGGTACTTCTAGAGGGTTCGAACCTATCTTGTTCGGGTTCGAGTCTTCTCATCTGCTTGAAATTATTAAATGTTTTTTTTTCGATATAATCATAGAGAGTTCGAAACCACGCAAACAAATTCGAATCTACTCGTAAGATACTTAATCCCATCACTAATTACCATCTAATCGTTAATCAAACGTAAATTCGAATTAGCTTACGTCCTTGTCCGTCTTGAACTTCTTAATGACGCCGTTATTCATCTTCTCCCCCAACACGCTGGTCAGCTGATTGGTCGCTTGCGCCTTCTGGTGCATCATGGATTGCTGTTGCTGGACGGCTACCGACAGCGGTGGCCTCGTGGTCGATCGCGATCTGACTTGCGATCTCTCGGACAGATCCAGCAACGAATCATCGGCGAGTCTCTCGTTCAGACTGGACAGACGTTCCGACAGCAGACTCGGCGACACCGTCGTGTCGACTATACTGTCGAGCAGATCGTCGTTCTCCATCTCTCGTTTCGCCAATTGCCACTCTATCTCGATCCTCCGTTTCTCCTCCTCCCGCTTCTCCGCTTCGAGCCGCTGCCGATGTTGATCCCTCTGCAGCATCGCCTTCGTCTCTTCCTCGAATCTCCGCACTCTCTCCTGCGTGGTCGCGCTCAAACCGGCGTACGTCAGGATCGCAATCTCGTCGTTGCTCTGCCTCGTCTGGTTGGATCCGCCGGATGCGGTGGAGCTCGTTTCCGCCGAACTCGGACCAGTCTCGCTCGACAGTCTCGAAGAGTCCACAGACGGCGGTGCAGACTGAATCGCATACTTGGCACGATTCGACGGAGACGCTCCGCCATTCGACGAACCGCCGATGATATTATTAGAGTCAACCGACAGGGATCGATCCGCAGAATGATTCGATTGATGATTCTTGCTCTCGTGCATCTGTACGATTTCGCTGACGGAACACTGCCGTTCGTTCAAGGCCATGCTCTGCCGAATCGTCGGCGAACTCTCCGACTCTTGCTTCGATTTAGTCTAAATTATTATAAAAGTTTGATTTTAATATATTCAATATATTTAATGTATCTCGACATATGTAGATGAAGAAGTTAGGATCAGTAACTAACCTTATCGCCGTCCTGTTCGCCGTTATCGATCTCGTCCTGATTCTTTCGTCTTCTTTGGATCTTCTTGTTAGCTGCAGATATGATTGATGATACAATGTCCCTAGCGGATGCCATGTCGCGTATACCTGTTTTATCGCCATAAAGGAGACATAAATGCGCATTGCTGTTATAAATAAAATATACAGTAAGCTTAAACTATTATTTGTCAAAAGCGCCAACAAATATCCGAGTAATGAGATAAAAAAGAATGAGGTAAGGATTGTATTTGAAATAAGTGTGTAAAGAACACAAAATGCGAGGAGGAATAATTGAATAATAGAGATACGATTGTAAATATAACAAGTACCTTCGACTTTCTGAATATTGTTCAATAGAAGATTGTGATTGGACGTCGGTTCAACTTCGCAACTGTCTGTTGGAAGGCTTAAATTTACGCTCAATCTGCTCAAGTCGTCCAGATCGTCATCCAAGAAGAACCAATCGACCTGAAACGTATTGATCCGAGACTGTAGTTAAGTATCTTGTTAAGAATATAGCGTCTCCTTTTTTTTTAGCACAGAAGAAACTTACATTATTCAACAGACTCTCGACTATTCTACACTGATGCGACATATCGGTAACCATGGTGACCATATTGTCCCTAGAACCGCTCGCTCGCACCAACGTTGGACCAAAAACGATGGCTAGATTCTTGGCCTCCATTTTATTGATCTCGCTATGATCGACTATTTTCTTCAGATGTTGCATCAGATACTTAAGCGTTTCAAAATGATGCTCCGGAAGATCCCGCAGTAGTTTCCTTATCGTGGTCATTCGCCTCTGCGGGTCCTCTATCTTATCGGCATCGATGAACATGGGATAGAGCTCTGCCGTGAGCAGGGAATCGGGAAGTTGACGGAAGAACGACTTCAGCAACGACGATATTACGTTGACGTCGCTCCATCTTGAATCCTGCGTGCGGAGGGAAATAAATTACGAACGGGATCTTCGCCAGATAGGCGCGACATCTCGACATTATCAAACGGAATACCACCTGCAAATTAATGTTCTCGAATCCTCTGTTGACGCTGTCCGTGAGCTGGGCGATCGCGGCCGTGTTTCCGGGCACTCTGTAGATCCCCACGACCTCGAGGCCCCTCGCCTCGACGATGCTCGTGCACATCTCGACGATTAACGGCACGCATTCGGAAAACGATGACGGCGGACAGAGCTCGAGGGGTACCTTGAAGGTGGCTCCTTCGGGTGGCATTTGCGCCGTGGGCGAGGAAGGCGCACCGCCGGCTTGACCGTGCATCCTCCTGAACTGTTTCGCCATCCTGCCCTTCCAAGTCTTCGACTTGGGCGACGGTAAAGGTTCCAGCGTCTGATTACTCGGCTTGCGGGTCTTGTTGACGGGCGATTGTCCCGTCGGCGATCGGTTCCTGAACGACGTTAGCTTCTTGATGCCCTTGTGGCTCGGCAGGGGGCTCAATCTTTGGCCGTTGCTCGGAGAAACGCCGCCGCTTGAAGTCATCGGACCTGTCGGAGTCTGCGGTACGGCCTGTTGCTTCGACGTGCAGGACACGGCGTCCTGTTTTAATAAAACAGGGTTTATTTTTCATGAGAGATACACATAGAAGATTTAACGATTAGGAATGGGACTTGGAAGTACTGCTCTTGTTGAAACCAAATTCGAAGCGACTTGTAAGATACTTAATGCCATCACTATTAACGATTGCAAAAATCGTGAAACAAGAGTGGTGGAGAAGGTAATGGCGCTTTAATCCGGCAAAAAATTATCCCATAATTAGCGCTCACCGATGATCTTTCCGCGGCGGCGTGAGAATGAAGTGACCTTAACCAGAGTGCCATGGATGCCGCGTCCTCGGTCTGCAAAAGCACCTCCGCCGTAGGATTCGCCACTCGTAGCACGTGCTTCCGCTTCGTGTAGTCCTCGGCGACGTCCACGACGGAACATCTAACGTCGACGCTTTGCCCGGCATTTCCCTCGTTCTCGGTGCTCAACGAAGGACTCTGCAGCGAAGATTAATGCATTAAGATTCTCCTTTCATGTCGCGCTAATCGCAAGCGACGCACAATGATCTTTATAAATGCTCTTCTCACCTGACTATGACGATCCTTGTAAAAGTATATTATAGGACCACGGAGGACACCCCAGACCTGCTTCCAGGAACGATCGGTGGATCGCTGAAATTATGATAAATGATGAATAATAAATTTTAATGTAGATATTTTGGCCACCAGTAATAAAAATTAAAAAAACAATGAACACACTTCTCTCGACCGTACTGGCAAATTCTATTTATTATTAAGTGCACATCACAACGTTTCGACCTTAATTTTAGATCCTTATCAAGTGATCTATAATTCATATGAAAAAGAACGAAGAACAATTAATATTACAAATAGCAGTTTACGAATGATTAAAATAAGATATTGAAACATAGACATGTACTTGCGAAATATAATTATACTTTGTAGATGTCAAAAGATAGAAAATTCATTGTGTCAGATAGACAAACACGTCAAATACATTAGACGAAACGAGAAGACTAAACAACCTTTATTATTAAGTCGTATATGTTATTTAATTGTCTGTGTCCTTTTGTAAATTTAAAGTGTTATTTTTCTTGATGAAGAACATTTTAGCAATCTCTCTTTTTCTGACATGTTTTTCATTGTGTAAAATCTTGGGATTTGCCCAGTCAAAATCATGATTAAATTCAATTTTATGTTTACTGATGACCGAAAGATTGCTAGAATGCATTTTAATATTATTAAAGTGTTCTTTAACGCGAATCGTTAAATGTCTCTTCGTTTGTCCAATGTATGATGACTTACAATTTTTACAGTTGATTTGGTAAACTATCTCGGTTTATCAGTGGACAATCTGTCCTTCCCAAGTTTAATTACATTATTTAGCTTATTGGATATGTTATGTACAACGTTAAACCCAATCTTTTTAAAAATTCTATCAATATTGCCTAAGCTTTCTACATATGGTAATGAGATGAAGAAGGAGGTGGTGATCCTATCATTATCTATGCTCAGGTTATTGACAGAACGATTCTTTAAAAAATGAAGTCTCTTATTAACAAAACGATCAATAATATGTTCTGGGAAACAATTATTAAACAATATTTGTTTCACTATTTTTATATTATTATCGTGGAATTGATCATCCGATAATAAAACCGCATGGTCAACGAGATTAAAAATAGTGTTCATTTTATATTTAAGTGGATGATTAGAATAAAAATTAATATATCTATTAGAGCAAGTGTTTTTTCTATACCAATTAGTTAAAAGTTTCCCATTAGAACGTATGATCGTTGTGTCTAAAAAATTAATACATCCATTTACTTCGACCTCATAGGTGAAACTTAAACACTGGTGATAGTTATTAAATGTCTCAGTAATTTCATGAATTTTTGTACTCGGAATGATGGCAAAATTATCGTCAATATATCTATAAGTCCGAATATTAAAACTTAATTGAGATAAGCAATGAGTCTCTAAGTCATCCATCACAATATCAGCCAAGATAGGTGAAAGAGGAGAACCCATTGGGCTGCCGAAAATCTGCTCATAGAACTGTCCATTAAACGAAAAACTGGTCGAGTCCAAGATAAATTCAACTGCGTATAAAAATTGAGGCAGACTAAAATCAGTGTTAGGGGAGATGTTATTCCACCGTTTATCAATAGCGCTCAAAACCAATTCTTTAAGGATATTAGTAAATAATGCAGTGACATCGAGTGAGATTAAAATTTCCTCGTCATTAATAATTATAGATCACTTGATAAGGACCTAAAATTAAGGTCGAAACGTTGCACTTAATAATAAATAGAATTTGCCAGTACGGTCGAGAGAAGTGTGTTCATTATTTTTTAATGAATGATAAATGTTCACAAAATTGAAAGACGAATTCAATGCGCATCCAACTGGATTTTTTGTTCTCCTCACCTTGCCATCGAGCACTGTGAATTTCACGTGAAGGGTTCCCTCCCGTTCCACCGGTTCGGCGTCCTTAGCGTCGCAGCTGTTTGATGCATTGTGCGATACAATACTGTTGCTGGAAAGAAAAAGAGCTGTGTTCAAATCTGTGTTGTTCAAGCAAACAAACTTTATACATACACTTTATATATACACAGGATGGAACAGTTGAAATTATCATCTTGATTTACATCCATTGTGAGTGTTATTAGAGAAAAATTAGTAGAGAAAAAAATGGATTAAAACTCCGAAACGTCTTCACACCTATAAAGATTTTATTTGATACATTTTATGTGTGTTCCCTTAAAACTAAACATGCAATTTTACCAATCCATTTTTCTCTACAGATAATAACATTGATGTAAATCAAGGTGATAATTTCAAGTGCCCACCCTGTATATATGTATAAACCTTCTAAACAGAACAATATAGCGATGCCATCTATAATTTCAAAGATAGCGGAGATAGTTTTGCCGTAATACTATTCACAACTACACTTCTATATTCTCGTCCCTTTCCTAAATCGAGAATGACACTGAAAATAGCGGTCACATCGATCGTCGGCTTGTATTAGTCTCATTCCGTTAGTAACAATCAGCCAATAAATCAGTATCCGAAAGGATACGCTAAGATATACACTAACACATATCTATCTATAGCGTCAGGAAGAGAGTCTAGAGTAGCACAACATAGACGACCACAGTAACTGGTTTTAATATCAGAGTCACAAACATAGGGATATGTTACATTCTATGTGTCCTCGACATCACGGATGTACGTCTCTTATCAGCAATAGGAATAATAAACTAGGAAGGATATCCTTATCTAATGCCACTCGAGCAACTAACGTATAGAGATCGCGAAGTGATATATTCAGTTTGCATCATCGTCGAGGAAAAAAAATTATCAGCTCTCTTATCTCGCGCTATATTTTTCGTCATACGATTTCTCTTCATAAATTTTATTTTTAATTTTTCTTAATTTCAAATATGTTTAATTAAATTGTTTAGTTTTTTTCGCTTATTTAATTGCATGTTGTCTGATTTAAATTTGCTAGTAGTTGGGAATATATTTATATTTCTCTCAAATAATTTGTTTTACTTAATATTTAGATGTGTGAACATATTTTATAAGTGATATTTTATTTTAAGCTTTATTTTATTTTCGTATCGTGTAATCATTTTAATATCGTCTTTGTATTTCTCAATTTTCACGTCGTACACAGAAAACAAGTGCACAGTCGCGTTTTATTTCCGAATTTAAAATTCCGATATAGTGATAATATGTCCTTCGAAGATCGAAGTTTCGAATTTTCGAAGCTTTGAACCTTCGAAGACACCTTAAACTTCGAAGGTTCGAAGTTAACTTCGAAGCTTCAAATTCTTTCGAAGCTTCGAATCTTCGAAGTTGTCAAAAGTAGTCAACAGCCCTAATCGAGAGACGATACACGAAATGCGATACAACTCTCATGCTTCTCAATCATCATTGCACCGCGATAATTCGTTACTCGCCGTCATTTACAGGCAGATAAGTAGCAAACGTAAATATACAGAAACGAAGAGCGGATGTACATTAGCTTGGAGGAAGAAACGCGAAGAGTATAGAGACAATGCATTCTTATTCCCGTGCTTTTCGCAAAAGGAACTCTTTCGCCCTCACCGATGATGAGAGTTTCGATGTAAGGACGCGGCCTGCGTCATATCCTCAAAGATGCGTCGCAGAGGCGTAATGTCGCTCGGAAATAACGGCGGCCGCCATCTTCTATGCGAACTGGAAACATGGACACGAATACGGGTGCAGTTTCGTTGCAGTTATACTTACAGCCTCGTAAACACCTTCGACAACGAAATTGCCGAATTGAGTGCTCGTTATTTTCACGAGCGAACGCGAGAGACAAGCGAAGAGAAATAAATGTGTGTCATCGATAATATCTGATGCTGATGTGTGTTCGAGAAGAGACAAATAAATATCCGTGACTTTGACATCCGCACGCTCTAACGTCACACCTCGAGATGTCAGACTCGAGACGCGCGTGTCGAGAGATTATATACCTTCTGTGAATGTGAACGGGTTCCGAGTCGCTGAGCTCCAGATCGCTGTCAACGTGCATCCGTTCGCCCCACGTCGCCTTCAGATACGAGACCCGTCTGGTGGCACGATCCTCGTCAGCTGTTGAACAATTATTGCCGATCATAATTCAAGCACAGCTTATAAACATCATCTATATATGAAAAACTTAATTTTCTCTCTCCCGTTTTGCTTCATTGAATTCTATTAGGGTGAGAGTGTGTGTTTCATATATTTTTTAAAGTTATAAATTTATATTATATACAAATGTATACTCTCGGGATCAAGATTATCTTTTCAAAATGAAGTAGAAAATTAATTAAAAAAAAAAAGAATATAGAAATGTATTACTCTCAGAATCAAGATTATCTTTTCAATGGAGTAGTAAATTAATTTAAAAAAAGAATATAGAAATGTATTACTCTCGGGATCAAGATTATCTTTCCAAATGGAGTAGTAAATTAATTTTAAAAAGGCGATGTTTTTAGAACTGTACAGTACTATTATAATTCATATTTTTTTCGTATTAAAACCCACGTAGAAAGAAACCATAGAAAGAATACCATAGAGAGAAGATTCTAGTATAGATGCCCTTATAATTTCATCGTACTAGACGCGTGCGTCGCAATAATTGTGTGCACGTAATGTTAAAAATATCCTCATCGCGTTTAAACTCACTGATCTGTGCATTCTTCTGTCGCCTAAGCACCACGACGTTATTGGTCGAGCCGTTGGGCGAAGAACCATTGACCGGCGCTGAAAGAGAAATCAATGGGATGATTATTAACGCTTTATGCTCGACCTTTATGCGACGTAAATACGTGTGTATGTGCGCGCGTGTATGTGTGTGTGTGATGTGTGTGTGTGTGATGTGTGTGTGTATATATATATTTGTAAATACAAATGGTGGTGGAAAAAAGGCGGACTAACCGACTTGCAGCAATTTGGCCGACTGCAAATAACTATCCTGCTTGCGATAGACGTTCTTATCATCGTCCTCGATGCTACCTTCCTCTTCGGCGGTCTGCCACGTGTGCCTGGCGCAGCTGCTCCGCGCCGCCGGACCGTTCGTAGCTTCCCAGGACTCCGCGCTGTTGCTGCGTGCTCTCAAACGCACTGATTCTGCCTCCATGGTAGGCATGTCTGCATGATGACGTAACGAGAATTATTACAATTTCGCTCTCTTTCTCGCGCCGGGATATTATTGTTATATTTATTATATTTTACGAACCGACTAATCCGGCTTTGTTAAAATAACTATCGCTTGCGAAAGTAGAATATATATACACACATGTAGCGTGTATGCTGTTGCTGTTGTTGTCGCTACACAAGAAGCACCGGCAGATGTGTCGTTGCTATTTTCAATTACCGCGACATGTAAGAAGCTCAGCAACAAAAACAACACGGGTGCATGGGGGCAGTTAATATCCCCTTTGTGCTATCGACAAATTCCGGTATACCATAACTTTATCCGGTTACTCTCGCTTGGAAGCAAGCTCGAGCAAATCGCGCGTCCCTTGTAGACGCGGTTGATTCACAGTGAATATCACTCCAACAATTAATTTCAAATTTATTCATCGTTACTTAATAAAAACCTATGTTTCTACATTTTAGTTGAGCCGTGAGAAGCGAGGAAATGAGAAGAGAAATGTGCATTAATATTATTGTATCATCTATTGTGTATATGCGTGTGTGTATGTGTGTGTAAAATTGTTAAATACACACACATACTATACTATAATGTGTATATATTATATATAGTATCTATATATATAGTATCTATATATACATATAGTATAGTATGGTTACTATATATAGTGTATACATATATAGTATACTATATATAGTAGATATATAGTATACTAAACAAACACTATACATACTATACATACTATACTATAGTATATGCTATATAGTATATATTATAGTACTTGAGAGTATAGTATATACTATACTATATATACACTATATATTATAATATGCAAATATATAATACTATACTATAATGCGTGTATATAGTGCACGTGCGTGTATGACGAGTGATAAACGCTATATCGCGACATCGCGCTCACATAGAATGCACAAAACGAATCACCGACAACACAATAGCGGCACAAGACGACACTGCACAGACAACTTGTGTGACACAGTTTCTTAATTCTATCTACCTTTACTCTCTCTATAGTCGGCCGGTGGCTCGCAATGGATATGTTTGCTGCCTATAGGAATTATTCTGTTGCCTGTCAATACTGGACCTAAACGACGACACTTGTTTACTGAGCATTGATTTAAGAGTACTTGATCCGATTGATTTCTAATTATAATCGCGAGATATATATTCACAGTTCGATTACCATCGAAGCATCGATCGATCATATTTTGCAACGTGATATTAGATTGGCGCGAACAATCATGACAAATCTTGCGCGCCACTTTAATAAGAAAAGCAAGAGAATAATTTTTTACACTTAACCCTCTTAATCGACGCTTACCAGTGTCGAGAGACTTGGTCTCTCTGGTCGGCAGTCTCCTTGTTTCCTGAGTCTCGGCTTTGGACTCGAACTCGCGTTTCCGCACAGCCACATTCGGTACACTCCTCTTGTTGGACAATCGTGACAACTCGCTCTTGTAAAGATTCGTCCGATCGCCAGCGGGCTCGTCCTCGTCGCTCAGCAGACGACCGGACTCGAACTGCTTGGCGCGTCTCGATACGATCTGCAGACCCTGCGGCGGTACCGGAAACTTGGTGTCGCTTCCGGCCTTCTTGTCCGGCCCCGGCGATGACGGCAGCGAGGAAGAACCGTTTCTCGTCTCTTGCAATGTCTGCTGCTGATTTGTACTCATGTTCTCGTGTATCCTGGACAGGATGCTGACGAAACTACTCTTGCCCGTGCCTCGGTATTGCTGCTCCTTCGTAGCGAGCTCGTTGTCGTAGAGAGACGACGACGAGTAAGAGTGATCTCCGGCGACGGATTGATTGATCTCCCCGAGCTGTTGATCGCTTCGCGACTTGGAGTACTCGGAGTTGGAGTCCACGTCCTTTATCCTCTGTATGCTCTGATTCGACGGTTTGTTCATCAGACCTGCGACGGACTTGGCAGCGACGTTCCTCTCTAGAAAGGCCCTTCTCGTGGGCGACTGCTGTCTCTGCTCGTTCTGGCCGGGTGGCCAGATCGGTCTCTGCAGTTTCTGCGGCCTCGCGTAGAACTCTCTCTGGATCACCGCGGCTTGGTTGAAGTTCTGCAGCGACAGCAGCGGTTCGGCGGACCAGTCGATCGGGTGACTCGGTCGCCGCAGAAATTCCGCCTTCTGCTCGAAGCTCTTGCGCAATCTATTCATAATGACAGAATCGTCGGAGCACTCGTTGCCGGTCAGAGTCGAATTAGAATCGTAGGGGGACGTGCTGCTGTCCTTGCTGGCGGCCGGCGAGGAGTCCCGTCTCGACTCGATGCTCAATCTGCTGGACTCGTTCGATCTCAGCGCGTTGATGCTGCCGTAGCTCGCCGTCTCGGAATCATTGGTGGTCCCGCTGCCCTCGCTGGCGCGTCTCGCCACCATTCGCTTGGCCGGCCGGTAAATCGGCACCTGCGGCTCCGCCTGCGACATCGGATAACGCAGCAGGGACGGCTGCTGATAGTAATGATGCGGATAGTGCTCGCTGACGCGTACACGTTCGTAAATTGGATCGTTGATCCTGTCGTAGAGTTGCTCGTTGCTCGGCCGCGAGTACACCGACTCGGGCCGCGTTCTGTCGTACAGATCGTACCTCGAATCCTGAGACGAGCGGCTACTCGATTGCGAATTATCCTCGTGCAGCAACTGCAGCTTCCTCCCCGGGATTCTGGAATCTTCCGAAGAATCGTACAATGCATCCGGCACGCCTCTCCGTTGTTGTTGCTGCTGCTGCTGCACGCTCGTCATCTGAGATTCTGCCATCGGTTGAATCTGAGATATTGTTGTCGGCGGCATCCTGCCGTCCGTGTACGCGGCCTGCTGGCTCCTGCACATTGCCTCCTCGAGATGACTCGGACTCTCGGACGACGGTAGAGAACAGACCCAGGACTGCCGCGTTCTCGGCGATGAGCCCGGGATCATGCTGCTGATCGACCTGCGTTGCTTCTGCGATAATCTCTCCGGGGAACGCAGCCGCGGTCGTGGATTCGTCTCGGGATTGTGCGCCGTCTCGCCGAAATACTAGAAAGAGTTCAAGGTGAGATATGTATTATTATTTTTATTATAAGTTATAAAAAAAAAAAAAAAAAAAAATCAGGGATCGAAACCAGGACCTGTCGCACTGGCTATTTAAATTACCCAGGTCACACGTAACAGTACTCTTTTGCTCGGTCACATTATTAAATCGCATGAAAAATTAAGTAAGATCGATAAATCGACAATGTCGACGAAAATACAATTTTCCCTCAACAAAAGTCGCTCGTGGGAGAGATTGAGAAGCGGTTGACGGAGGACCAATCCGCCGCGCATCCTGCCTGTCACTCGTGCAGAATCTTACCCTCTGCAGAATATCGTCCTCCTTGGAGACCACCAGGAGGCGTAGCCACGGTCCCGCTTGCTGAATGCGTTGCACCACGCTGGCGTACTGCTCGCCCCGCGTTGGCGTCCCGTCGACGGAGACGACGCGGTCGCCGGTGCGCAATCCCGCCTCGGCCGCCGGCGAATTCGCCCGCACTTGCTTCACGAAGATCGTGTCCATAGGCTCGTCGATCTTGGTCCGCTCGTGTCCCGGCAGCATCTGCGACACGATCAACCGTCCCCACCCCGTCTCGAATTATTATACATTTTCCTCGGGATTTTTTTTTTTTTTTTTTTTTTTTTTTTTTTTTTTTTGCGCGACCGCGCGACGAGATACTCACGCAGCAGGACTCGGGCGGATAGACGATGAAGTGCCGGAGCGTGAATCCGTATCCATTCTCGCTGCGCCTGAGCAGGAGGGTTCGTGGACCACGGGGCGGAGAGTTCTCCTTCTGAACGGATCGGGGGGACACCGGGCCTCCTGGACCAGGAGCCGACGCCGGCGCGGGTGGCGGGGGGGACGAGTGTCCGACCTACGATTATCGACAGCAATCCCGATGAAGTGAACTCCGTCAACTCGACATGATCTTCCGGGGGGGGGGGGGGGGGAGAAGCGATTACTTTGATCGGAAACTTTCTAATTGAAGGATAGGGCCAATTTTTATTTTCTTTTACGAAGATTTCCCGACATACGGATGGCCAAAAATCCTCAAAAGGCCAAATATCGAATGGCCAAAAATCCTCAAAAGGCCAAATATCTTGATATTGAAACGATCAATGAATACACGGTTGGTCCGAAGTATTTTGTGACGAGGAAGAGAGATTGGGATTTTTTTTCTCCTCCAAAGCACAAATGTATTTCGTTTGCCACGTATGTCAATAATTTTCCGCATCAAACGGCTAACAAACATAGCACAGTCATGAAATATTGAAGGCTGGATTAGGCTCCAATTGCCGAAATAGAATCCCAAATTCACTCGCGCGGACTCGGTGTATTTGCGGAACATCGATCACACAAGTCTCCCCCCCCCCTCTCTCTCTCTCTCTAGATTTGTACCGTCTGGGTAAGCATACTAGAGAAGTCGGTGCAACGCGGTAGACAGACTCGTGGATATCCGCCAAGAATTATTCCAAGCGCCGACTCCGAAGCGGAGGCGGCGTAGCTGGAGAGACGTCTGAGACGTCCTCTCTCTCTCTCTCTCTCTCTCTCTCTCTCTCTCTCTCTCTCTCTCTCTCTCTCTCTCTCTCTCTCTCTCTCCCTCTTTCTCGGAGCGAATTGAGTAAAATTTGGCGAGTCGCCAGGGAATACGCGGCTCGAATTTACCGTAATGCGCAACCTTAAGATCTGGACGAGCGAAATTTGCGTGCGCAAATCGGTCGCGGGAGAGAATCACGGAAGTGAGAAAGGACGGAGGGACAAATATTCGTTCGAATTTAGGGTGCCAAAAGAGCCCAGAAGTTTCCAAAGATCCTTCCACGGAAGACGCAAAATGTCCTTCAACATTTTTCTCGATTCGTCGAGCGATATAATAAATCACGGAGAAAACACGTAACGTTCATTCCGAGTCTGCAGGAAGAGAGCCGAGCAAAGTGAAACTATAAGAGCCGAGAGACTACAGAGAGACGGCGATCTCGCGGTTTTCCGCGTTATCTAATTTAAACTTTCGATACTCTAGTCAATATTGAATCGACATACACGCGTTATCTAATTTTAAACTTTCGATACTCTAGTCAATACTGAATCGATACACGCGTTATCTAATTTTAAACTTTCGATACTCTAGTCCAGTGATGACCAAATGGCGGCCCACGAGCTGAATCCGGATCTATTTCTTCTGGTCCGCGAATCATCCATATTTTATTTTCAATTACATCTGTTTCCTTTTTAATACTGGACGTCCAGAAGGCAGTTAGTAAAGAACGTTATAAGTATGGCCTTTCTGATGTTAATCTTTATTATACGTATAGTGGTCCTTATATAAGTCTATCCTCAATTGGTCCATCACTGCTCTGATCGATAAGACACTAGAGTTCGATATATGTAGATTTTTCCTGAGATTTTTTCAGGAGAAAAAATCGGGACTCGATCCTATGATCTCCCTCTCAGTAGGCAGCCACTCTGCCACTGAGCCACTCATCGCCTCCCATCAGCGTATTCTCGTATTCTCTCTGCTCGCTTACATATTCTCTGCAATATAATGTGGAACGATAAAGGGTGGTCGATTTATATCGGAAATGGCGTTCTTTTCACCTCCTCCTCACGGAGACTTTGTTTCGCGCGGTTTTCCGATGTACATTTCGCGCGCGAGCAAAATCGGCCCGATCGGACGTGTGCTCCCGTGGACGGGAAAACGGGATCGCACGGACGAGCGAGCTCTGACGATGTAGGTCAGAAGAGAATAGGCGTTGTCAACGGTAAGTGGGTCACCAAACTGAGCGGCAGCTCGGTTCGATAATTACACACGTTCGCGCGACGACGTCTTCGGACACGCGCGTGTCACCGTGTCGCGTATTGTAATAAAACGACACGCGATATATATATATATATATATATATATATATATATATCTCTCTCTTCTCGACAGGAAGAGCGAGAAGAGAGAGAGAGAGAGAGAGAGAGCGCTATGCAAGGTCGCGCGAGTACGTTAATGAATCCATTCTCTCGCCCTCGACGTTTACGGGCTTATAAGGGCTTCTTCATCCTCCCGCGGACGTTTTTATAACGTTTTATTATTGGTGCTCGTTTGCGTTTGACGGGACATTATTTCCGATCGCTCGTACGATGCGATCGGATATTCGCTCTTGAGAATCTTTTTATCAAATATTCAGCTATTCGTGGACATTGTACCAGCGAATGTCGTGTTAACCATCGCTTTTAACTAACCGCCGCGATGAAACTGTCAATTTAGAGGCGATATCTCTCCTTGACGAACATATCATCATTTATCTATTTTTATTATAATTATGGATAAAATCAAAAATACAGTTCTGATAAATAAACCTGAGATTCGATCAAAATTTATATAAATAATTCTCAATTAATCCTAAATAATTATTCTGTTAAATAAAATAATAAAACCGAAGATAAAAATTATTATAAATCCTAAATACATTAAAAAATGATTAAATAATTAAATTATTAATACAATATTTTTCTAATTTTTAATTAATTATTAAGGAATATGATTTTTTGATTCGTCGAAATTTTTTATCGTTAAATATTCGAAGATTATAGATTATATCGAGGAAAAATCGATCCTAAATCTAAGTTAAAGAAGAGAAAAATTTTCGATATTTTTATGAAATACCCTACGTAAACGCGTAAAACAGGAGGCGGGCGGCGTAAAACTATTCTTCGGAGAATCCCTTCTTCGATTCCGTCGAAGATCTCGTCTAAAGTTTTAATCAGCCGTTAACCGACCGCAAAACCGGTTCACGCTACGCTCGCGCGAAGTGTTCCGGATCTTCGATTCAACGTCTGTTATCCTCTCCGTTGACCGCGACGCCGTTTCCGCTTTTGCCGTCGACGAACACGCGGTGCGCAGTTCCGACGTCGATAGCGTCGCGAATTCCGGTTAATGTTCGCCACTTAAACGAAATACCGTCGACATTTCCTCTCTCTCGGGATCGCTATATTTGAATTAAGTGGAGGCGAGAGCGCGTGTAATTTCTTTCTGCAATTTGTGGAAAAGAACCTAGTAATAAAGATATATAATATTAAAAATTGGAAAGAGATTCGCGCGATAAAACTGACAAGCTTGCTGGACATTTCCGTTAAAAAAAAAGTAATCTCTCTGCAAAAATTAACAGTTTTGCGACAATATTTATTATGCTCCACGATAAGATTCCTTCTGATTGATCATAGATATTATACGGGATGTCTCTATATAGATAAATGATGACAGCGAAGGTGCCATAAAAGAATTTTCTATGTATATCATTTTATAAAAATATAAATATTAGATTTAATTATAGCAGAATTGCTAAAATTTCTACACAAAGAATCATTTATACAGAAAATGAAAAAAAAAAAACAGGAAATCTGTATATTAAAAAATGAGATATCTCGAAAACAATGCAATTGCATTCGAAAATTCTGCCGAGAGAAAAAGATACTTATTTTTTGATAAGGTAAATAAAAGAAATATAGAAGCGATACTCCGATCATTTTATAAAAACATAAATATTAGATTTAATTATAGCAGAATTACTAAAATTTCTACACAAAGAATCATTTGTACAGAAAATTAAAAAAAAAAAAAAAAAAAAAAAAAAACAGAAAATGTACTATTATATTAAAAAATGAGATATCTCGAAAACAATGCAATTTCGAAAATTCTGCCAAGGGATATTTATTTTTTGACAAGGTATATAAAAGTAATATAAAAGCGACACTCCTACTATTTTATAAAAAAATATAAATATTAGATTTAATTACAACAGAATTGCTAGAATTTCTACACAAAGAATAATTTATACAGAAAATAAATAAATAAATAAATAAAAAAAAAAAAAAAAAAAAAACACAGGAAATGTACTGTATATTAAAAAAATGAGATATCTCGAAAACAATGCAATTTCGAAAATTCTGCCGAGAGAAAAAGATACTTATTTTTTGACAAGGTATATGTAGATGCAAAAGAAATATAGAAGAAATATAGATACTCCTGTTGGAATAATCGCAATAATTGTAACGAATAATAATAGATATACGAGACTATAAATGAGGGTGAAACCCGCGTGCGAAGATTCGACAGAGAAGACGAAGAAGAAGAAGAAGAAGAAGGATAACGCGAAACGGAACATTTTGCAATTAACATATATACGCGACAAAATGAGCCCCCCTTCCTTTTCGTATCACGCGACAACTGCTCTCGCGTTTTACGCCAACAGTGTTTTGCGAGCGTTTCTCTCGTATCAGCGGTGTAATGCGGTTCAGCACGTCTGCCCCCCTTTGCCCCCCTTTGTCCCCCTCATCCGCGCGCACGAAGCAGCTTATATAATTTCGCTCTATACCGACGACTCTTACGTAAGAAGCGACTCCGATCGACGACCGATAGTCGGTTCCCAACTTTTTCAGGGGCATTGAAAATGGTAAATTTATGCGAATCCTGGAAGGGAACAGGAAAATCTCACCGTTTGAACGATTATTTACTCTCGCTGTACGGAGAGCGCTTTTTCCAGCGTGCGTAACTTCGGCAGTGAATTTATCGCGTGAAAGCAATATAGGAGGAAAGTTTATAGACACAGAGAGGATGGTGTAAAAAAAAAATAAATAAATTACCCGCCGTTGCAACAGGCCGCCATTTTAGCGCCTGAATACGGCTTCTGTCGTTGCTTTGTGTTGACAGGTGTGCGCAGAAATTCGCCGTCGAATCGATACGCAAAGCGGCGATTGTGACAGGTTTTTTTTTTTTTTTAATATATATAAACAATTTTTTCTACGAATTAATCCTTGTACAAGAGAATCTGCGCGGCGATAATATTTCGCAAAAGATACTTCATAGAGGAGTGTCTTCCTTTGTGGACTTCTTTCTATTTGGAGGCTGCTTCTATCTCAAAGGAAAGGCGTACGCTAAGAAATTTCAGAGACACTAGAGCAGTTAAAGCAGAACGAAAAATCGATGATTCGAAAAATAGCGCCCGGGATATCGAAGACGATAAATATCGTAAAAAGGAGACGGTCACATGTTACAAGATTTAAAAGATCCACATATGCAGCGAACAAATAATGGATTTATCTCCGGGAGATAAATAATCACACAGTGGAAAAAGTGTATAAAATATTCAGACATTCTGAACGTTTTCGTTTAATTATATCCTGGCAAAAGGGTCTCGGCAGACATGTGTATTCAATAATAAAGACGCGCTCTGTTATTCGCGACACGGATCGATATACTAATCCTTTATGTATTTGCTATCGGTCGATTCATATAGAATAACTAATCGCTGTGATCTTGAAATGAAAAAAAGAAATCTTGGACACGCTGCTAGCTTCCTTTTCGTTGTCGACGTGGACGTGCCTCGAATTAAGGCGAGCGCGAGCCTTAAATGCGCCGCGTTTAAAAAACAGAATGTGACCTCGCCGAAAGAAAATCGAAAAGGGGGATTATACGCTAATAAAGGGAGAGAATAGCCAAGATTTTCTCCCCGAGAGGCGAGTGAATGAAGAGCGAGAAGGGTGGAAACGAAACTCGCGTCTCTCGCGAGAGATTTCTTTCGTACATACACCGTCAAAAATATGTAGAATTACATGAAATTTATACACAATAAATAATAGAAATGTACAACATTTCCAGTATTTATCGTGCGATCTGATTATTCACGTAATTCTGTAATAATTTTTTACAGCGTTATTTTGGAGCTGGAAATCAGCTGATCTAGGGAGACGAAAGTATTTTATTCGAGTAAATTTATAGTTTCTTAGTGTCAAAAATATGTAAAATTACATGAAAATTATACACAATAAATAATAGAAATGTATAACATTTCCAGTAGATATTTATCGTGCGATCTCATTACTCGCGTAATTCTGTAATATTTTTTACAGCATTATTTTGGAGTTGGAAATCAGCTGATCTGGACGAAAATATTTATTATCTAAGTAAAATAGCCTCTTAATTTCTACAATTTTTATCAATAAATCGGACAAGTTTCACCGGTTGACTCTCTCTCTCTCTCTCTCTCTCTCTCTCTCTCTCTCTCTCTCTCTCTCTCTCTCTCTCTCTCTCTCTCTCTCTCTCTCTCTCTTCTCTCTCTCTCTCTCTTACCGTAGATTATTTAAGCGCAAGGCTCATCGCCGGAAGACGACACTTCCGAAAAATTGATTCGCCGCAGTGAAATGTCAACGGCCCGAACGATCGAAAATCCGGCTCGCGACGCGCTCGTTGACGGGAAATGTCAGCTCGGAAAAAGAATGACGCGCGCGATGGTGCCATAACTGGCACGACGGTCACGGCGATACTGCCACGACCAATTGCGACTTGCGACATGGGAATTCGCGGGAGCACGAATGCGCACTTGTCCCCTCCGCGTCATCGTTATCGTCACCTCCTGCAAAACAATCCGCCGATAGTCGCGGCACGCGCGTTTCGCGCAATCCGTCGTCATCGTCGCGCCTGACGTGCCCGATTTGACATTTCGATACGCTCTCTCTCTCTCTCTCTCTCTCTCTCTCTCTCTCTCTCTCTCTCTCTCTCTCTCCCCCCCCCCTTCCTCTCCTCTATGATGCGTGTCCGTCCTTTTTGGAACATCGGGCTTTTTCGACAATCGCCTCTTCCCTTTTTTCTTCATACAATTTTATTAGACACGTCGAATCTATTTATATTCTCGAGTGCAGGAATGCGCTCGTGAATGCGCAACGTGCATTCCTCGAAGAAGCGTACGCGCGATTCACTGCCTGGAGAAAAGAAAACTTTCTGTTTCCGACTGAAGAGAAGCGTATCTCGTATCTCGAAGAAAATTTTAAGACGGTTTGAAAAATAAATTCTTTAATCGAAAACGAAACGTAGTCGAAGAGATCGAGTAAAGATCGAGCGAATGCATCGCGATTATATTGAGGTGTGAAAGCGCGGCTCAACAAACAAACGCGGAATCGCGGGCAGCCTTCGACAGCGTTTTCTCGCTCCGTTCTTTTTTTTCTTTTTTTTTTCGATCGAAAGGGCCGGCGACCGGTCGCTGCTTTCGCGGCGCAAAAGTTGCGACAGACCGTGCGATATTTCGCACGTGAGTGTGTGTTGCGCGCGCGCCTTACTTAGTTGCTTTTCGGAGCGTACTTTCCATACTCGAAATGTATATAAAACAGACGTGGCGCACTCACGCGGGAAAAAAAATAGAAGGGAGGAAGATGCGTGAAGAAACGCGGCTACGAAGAAAATCAGGCTATCCGGATTGACGTAAGAGAGAGAAAGAGAGAGAGAGAGAGAGAGAGAGAGAGAGAGAGAGAGAGAGAGAGAGAGCGCAAAAAGAGCGATCGGTTGTGTGGCGCTTGTCTGCGAGGAATGTCGCTTTTTCCATTAATAAAGATCGTGATTTCCGAGCGCTCGCAATTTACCGCGCGAAGAACGCGCTCGTTCCGTCTAATGACACGATCCAATAGCTCGATTAGCGTAAGTGTCGTAAGTGCTACAGAGACGTAGGATAATATTTGTAAAGATATTATACTTTATTTATATACTATACACTATACTATATAGCATACTATAGTATAGTATATATATACTATATATAGTATACTATACACTATACTATATTGTATATGCTATATAAGTATATACTATGTACTATACTATATACTATACTATATACTATGTTATATACTATACTATATACTATACTTATTATATACCTACTATACTTTGATTTTCGCGAGTTTATTTAATAAAGTGGCACGAATGAACGACCTTATACGCTGTTCGATTTTATAAACGACGCCTGATTAATCCTCGTCAACTTCGTTAAGCGAGATCGTCCTTTTATTATATAGAATTACATTCTTCCTCTCGGGGAAAACAAAACCCCGCTTTTTTTTTATTCAATAAGACCACGCACGCATGGCGTTCCTCGGCCGCATTTGCGTCATCGTAGGCAGATTCAGGCACATACGGTGGGTGGACTAATCGGACAAGTAATCGATGCACAAGCATTGTGGCGATGGAAAGAGAGAGAGAGAGAGAGAGAGAGAGAGAGAGAGAGAGAGAAGGGGAGAGAAAAAGAGAGAGAGAGAGCGCGTAATGGTATGTTGTGCGTGATTATGCCATGGGTCAACGCGACACAAACTTAAATAAGAGAGCTTCGAAGAGATTATCTATAAAATGCAAATACTCGTTATACTAGTAGGCTTCGAAATAAAACACAGTATTGCGTACGAAATGTCGAATTCCGAAGGATTCTCGATTTTATGTATATGAAACGCTCTCGTTAATATAATCCTATATAAAATATAATGTAAAGTGACGCGATCTCTTTGCAAAAAAACTCTCTGCGCTTCAAAAGATTCGTCGAGTTGCGATAAATTTATAGAAAGATTTTTAGAAAAATTGTGTAAGAAATTCGCATTAACATTACTCCACGAAGTTTCTTTAAAGTCGCGAGTAGGCTTTATTTGCTCTCCGATATGTAACAGTCGGTGGACTATTTTTACGCTGCTTATTTACGCAAACTGCGCGCTCACGCCCTCCCGGAGCACTCTCTCTCTCTCTCTCTCTTGCTCGAAATGGTTTATCGAAAATCTTTTCGGGAGATTCTCAGGGCGCCGACGATTTATTTTCCCCGAGCGAGGGAATAATTGATCGAACGTCATCGGAATCACGCGGTAGATTGCGCGACCTCGCTTTGATTTTCGATTTTTGTTCCGGTGTCTTTCGAATGTCTCTCGAATATCTCCGACGACAGTCTCTTACGTCACTCGGACTTGAGATAAATCACGCCGGTCGGTCTCTGCTTCTCGACGAGGCACGCGCGCACCGACCTTTCTCAAACACGTCGTCATTGTCGACGTTTCCGAAAACGAAGGAGGGATCTCTCCAATAGGGATGGGATCAAGTTCAATATGTACTTAAAAGAAGAAATCATAGAGAGAGTTCGCGAAACCATGCAAACAAATTTGAACCTACTCGTAAGATACTTAATCCCATCGCTAATCTCCTAATGAGTCTCGCTGTGGACTTCGTTGCGCTTCGCGCAGCGAATCTTATCGTAGACGCGTGAGATATCACGAGAAATGAGAACCGCTGCAAGCGAGATGAGCGGAACACATTCCCGACAAACGATCTAAAAATTCGCACTTTTCGCAGAAGAGACGATCGAACGTGGTCGCTTCGACGACGAAATCGCGTTTTCCCCAACTTGTACGTTCTCGTCTCTTCGCGGCTTTTCTAAAATTATCGAATTCCGCGTTGCGAGAATCGCGAGAGCGAAGGAGAGCGAAGGAAAGCGCGCGAGAGCGCGCGAGAGCGAAGGAGAGCGAGCGAGAGCGAGCGAGAGCGCGCGAGAGCGCGCGAGAGCGAGCGAGAGAGAGAGAGAGAGAGAGAGAGAGAGAGAGAGAGAGAGAGAGAGAGAGAGAGAGAGAGAGAGAGAGAGTATGCGGCTGCTAATCGGCGACTCTATCTGTTGGCGATTAATGCGGCGGAACGTCAACTTACCACGTGTGACTGCCGTGTGACGAAGCCCCGGTGGTTATTTCGGTCGTCAGCCATTGCACCTTGTCCTGAAACCGGCCAATATTGCAATTTTTAACGAGAATATTATCGGAGGAGAAGGTAATAATAAAGGAAATAAAATCAGTTTCTGATTCTTACGCTATCATGCTGTTTGATAAACGCCGGCTCGTCTTTTGTTACAATCGAGATTTTCGATTCAATCAATAAATTACGATTTGAGCATAATTTCTCGCGCGCTTAGTTTTCTACTCGAAAATATATTCTTATACATTTGTATAAATTATACGAATTAGAAATTATGTAGAAATTATGAAAGTAAAATGTTTATGTTTTAAAAATACTGCGATATAACTTTCTCAAGGAGTGAATTTTTTTATCGTTGAGCAATTTTTTTATGCATATATATTATGTATATATTAATATGATAAACGAAGATTAAATATAATATAAAAGATAAACGATTTATATAAGATAAAATATATCAGATAAAAAATCTGATAATTATGAACGAAATCGATTCGATCCTTTTTATCTGATTTGATATAAAAATAGAGGATCGCGCAAAATTTCCTTTTCTCCGGGCTTCTTAAAAAAGCTCTTTAAATCGCTCGCAAAAAAAAAATTGATTAATAATTGCAATATTTCTCTGCTGGACGATTTTCCCGATTGAATCGCGATCGGCTATTTACTTCGACCTCGTATGTTCGTGAATCCACGCTAGCAGTTCTCTCTTGAACGACATCTTGGCATCCGCAGAATTAACGTCATTAAGCGAATTGACGTGGTTTCACGCGAGAAACGAAAGGCATCGCGTGCGTGCGTGTGTGCGTGTGTGTGTGTGCGTGTGTGTGCGCGCGCGCGCACACACACGACACACGCACACGCACACGCACGTCGGAGCAAAACACGCTTATCACAGACAGAGTCAGCTATCGTCGAGTGGATTTACGTGTCGTGGTACGAGAAACGTTAAGGGCGATCTGCTGACGTCGTAAGACGAGTCAGCACGACGACACGATGCGAAATGTTATTCGATATATTGCATATGAAAACGTAAATATAAGCGTAAAAGTGAGAAAACCAAAATATACAAGCCTATCATTCTGTTTTCCGACTCTAGAGTCCCTAGTTAAGGTTTAGAGTGAACATTTATCGCTCGCAGATGCTTATACTAGAGATTTTGTATTACGATACTCTATCGAATTGTATCGCAGTTTTGTTTCCTTCTTAACATATGATCCTTTTTAATTCTGCGATCTGAAAGATTATTTTTCAAAACTGACATACGCGTTAAAAATTATATGAAATTATCTCATGAGAGAAATATTAGAAAAATTATATATTGATACGAATTTAGGGGTAAAATATTAAAATATAAAATATAAAATATAAAAAGGTTACATATTTTTTCTTATTTATTTATAAACATAGACATTGTTAAGAACATATTCTCTCCGTCTCCCTCTATTCTTCTATTATAAAACTGTAAACTATTTAATGCGTGATATTTTCGTGCAAAGCAATCTATAAAAAAATCTGAACACATGTTATTTACTCACATACATAAGTTGAATTGACGCTTGAAAGCCAAATGTTAAACTGCATATCGATATCGACAGATCACAAGATATCGTGTTTATGAAATATCCTAATCTGATTTTCTTAACCGCAGCGCGAGAGAAGTAATAAAGATAAAAATAGAAATAAAACGGATTTAATAACTTGCAAGCATGCACAATAGCAGAACGTAATTGCACCGTGAGAAAAGTAATAAAGATGATAATCTTAACCGCGCTGTGAAGGGAGAGTAATAAAAATGAAAACAAGAGAACGCGAAACAGATTTAACAATCTGCCATGCAACAACGTATAATCAGAAAAAAAGATCCATTTTTTTTGTTACGCTATTTAGATTACATAATTCGTCCAAGAAAGTCACAAGGAGACGAACTTTTGAGGGACACGAGTCGACTTAATAATAAAAAAAAAATATCTATTTTTTGTTACGCTATTTGAATTACATAATTCGTCCAAGAAAATCACAAGGAGACGAACTTTTGAGGGACACGAGTCGATTTAATGAGAAAAAAAAATCTATTTTTTGTTATGCTATTTGAATTACATAATTTGTTCAAGAAAATCACAAGGAGACGAACTTTTGGGGGACACAAGTCGATTTAGCACGCGAACGAGCAAGAGCGTGAGAGCGCTTTCGATGAACAAGTTGACTAAATCGATCCGAGTAATATCAGGTCTGATAAAGTGCAGCATTAAGAGTGAAGATATAGTCGAACCCTCTCTGTACTCTCAACATCCCTATTCTTAGCGCTTTTATATCAACCTCCGTATCTTTTCCTTGCGCCGCTCCCTTTACCCTTCACATTTACCACGTTGCCGTAGATGAAGCGAGAAAGCGAGTGAAAGACGGACGATAGCATGCACTATTCACGACTTTTATCTATTAATGCAACCTATATCTATTAGTACAATCAGCGTATATTTTCACTTTGCGCATTTGTCATCGGAATGAGATTGATAGACGAGGAGGAGAGTGTCAAGAACAGAGTTTGGCTCGTGGAGTTTAGAATACGGAGACTGGAGATTAGAGTGGAGATTTGATTATATGTCGGATATGTTTTTCTGCTAAAATCGAGTCCGTATATTTCTTCATATCGATTAAAAATACGGCTGTATACGAGTAACTCGACTAGTAAATTGCCGTAAAACTGCGGTCGAGACTTTTCTCCTCGACGGTAGTCACGTTTCTTACAGAAACGAAAAAAAAAAAAAAAAAATCACGTGGAAACCGCAATGGAGCACGTCGCGTGTAGACACGCATATCCAGCTACGAAGCCATTTAGTGCATCCGATTGCAGGGCGAGCTCGCAAAAAAAAAAGCGAGCGTTTCGTTATTATTAATTTTTCAGAATCTTATTTTTACTTCTCGACTATCTATACCATAGATGGCCCAGAAATAAATATCATTGCTATTTTGATAAAAATAACGTCGGATAGATATATAATCGCGTTGACATATATCGCGAGTTTATCTTAAATTTTGAATGTGGAAAAGCACACACTCATACACACACACGCCACACCCATCGAGTGATAATTTCGATCGATGCGAACGTTACGATCTGACGAATAACTGCCGTTGAACAAAACGAATATGAAAATAAAATTTACGCTCTGATGCTATCTTTGAGTAAAATTCGAAAAATACAAATATGTCTGTACAATATACAGGAGAGTTTTATTTAACTTGAAAAAAAGAGAAAAAAATAAAAAACGTGAAATATCTCGTAAACTATCGAGTTTTTGTCATCACTATGTCTCAATATTTCCAGAATTTCTAGGAAAATCGACTTATGTAAAAGAATTATATATATAATTATATATGTAACTTCATAAAAAAGTGAGCTTAAAATTTTGAAAATTTTGGCAATGCTTATCTCCTCGAATCGACGTCTCTTTTTTATTCATTTTTCCGCACCGTCGAAAACAATGAAGACATTCAGATGGTCAAGTCAAGCGAAATACACATTCTGTCACATCATCTAATGACTATATAAAAAACGATTAATAATTAGGACACAAATATTACGACAATATACAACATGATTATTATATGGTTTCAATAACAGCTAAAAAAAACGTACGAAATTGTTGCTCTTTGCGTCTGTTTATCGCTTGTCTCACTCGAAAATGCAACGTTGTTTGCGTGAAATCGAGCTTTGTAACAACGAGCTTGTAGTCACGCACGTACCTTCAAATGCATTCTACGTACGTGTGCACACACATGCACGTTTATTACTACAGAGTGACATCCGTCATCGTGATCCATTTTCCGATAATAATTTTCGATGCGTGCGCGCGTTCTTCCGAAAATTGGATACATTTTACACGCGACGTGTGTAAAAAAACTCTACGTCTTAGAATATTTTTAATAGAGATTCTGTAATGGTTATAAAATTCTCTCTCGCCGACATTCTAATAATTACGCGACTCCTTTGTGTAAAGAAAATTAATCAACAAAGAAGGCACGTTCGAGCGCGACGTTTCTCGAAACGAACAGATCTTTCTTTCCCTGAAAAGTTTTACGGGGAGAAAAAAAACAAGAAATCAAAGTCGCAAGAATGCAGGTTCGAGTGTTAAAAAAAAAAAAAAAAAATTTAAGTCGAAGAAGAGGATGGCGAGTGGCGGAAAAATCGGAGTAAAAATACAAGCATAAAGGCTCTTCCGAATATAATCCAATCGAGGTAAAAGATGGCAATAGGAGGCCAAACGCAGTACATTTTGTCGCAATTACAAAATTTATGATTGCAAAAATATAAAATCATCAATGTGAACAGCGTACGGAGAGAAAGATCCTGCTCCGTCCATCTAACACACACACACACATATATATATATATACGTGTCGAACATACCTCGTCGAGAAAATATCACGCGCTAATATTCGCGGCCGTTCGCAGCGCCTCCGCTGGCACACGAAGACGCGAGACGCCTCCTCTCATCCACGTCCGACGGCTACGGCGACGTCGTCGTTGCGTCTGGAGCTCGTCGACCTGGCCGCTTCGTGCTTCTTCCGTAGGCGACGATCGCGTCGGCGGCGAGCTGCGGCCGCCGTTCCGGGATACATTATTATGCGGCGCGTTTGTCTTCCCGAGAGCTTCTCCTCTCGAGCGCGGATCCACTATACCTTCCTTCTGGCCTACCTTCTGACACACGGAGAGGTCTCTCTCTCTCTCTCTCTCTCAATTTCGCGACACTGGGGACACGACGCACATGACGCGGACCCGGAGTCCGGAGTAAGGATATACTCTACTTGTATCGGAGGAGTCTCGCGAGTCCGAGTTAGGATATATGTATGTACGTACGTCGTCGTCGTCGCCGCGGAACTACGAAGAGCGCACTATCTCGCGCGATGACGGTGAGCGATGACGGTGCCGTGTCAGTAACATGGCCAGACTCGCTCTGAGAGAGAGATAGAGGGAGAGAGAGAGAGAGAGAGAGAGAGAGAGAGAGAGAGAGAGAGAGAGAGAGAGAGAGAGAGAGAGAGAGAGTGAGAGGGAAATCGAGAGGCCGCCGCTTTCGCCAACCGTGACGGATCGGTCGCGCCATCTGTTGGCAGAGTCGCGAGACAAACGAGCCGAGAGAATGTTTCGTGTCGATAACGCTTCTCCCGCGATGCTTCTAATAATATACAGGGTGATCCTGGCAACTGGGACTGTTTTGTGTGTGCGCAACACAATGTACATACATGCACTCATACATTTAATCGAATAAACATCTTTTAATTTGAGGTACACGTCTGGTTGTCTCGTAAGGTTTTTCCAAGCCCTAATCCCGTCTGACAATGAGCGAATCCGAGCCGATATTTGAATTGAAAACGCATGTATATAAGATTCAAACTTCACTCAAATAGTGGAGATAATATTAATAATCTAATGCTAAATCTCTAAATTAAAAAAATAAAATTTATCTTTGTTTTACACCACAAATCAAAATTATATAATTTGTTATTATTGTTTTTATCTTCCAAATTTTTACATCTCGAGAGATGAATGTTTTTTTCGAGATTATAATAAAATACGCACAAGAGAAAAGAATGAGTCATCATATTTATTATTTTTCGAGAGGAATAAAATCGTGACATCAATGAATCAAGAATTTTTCATGCTTTTTCTATAATCTCCATATTAAATTGTACAATTTAAATTATTTATTATTTATATTATTTATTATTATTATTTAGATTATATTATTTATTTTATTTAGGTTATATTATTTATATTATTTAGATTATTTAAATTAAAGATATTGAAGAGAAATATATTTTAAAGAAAAAGAGATGATAATATATCATCAATCTTGTATTATCAAACAAACAAAATATTGTTAAATATAACTTGAAAGAAGAAAAGCAAAACAAAATCAATTTGCGATATAACGACTACATTAAAATATAAAATTTATTGATTATCATAAAATATAATTATATAAAATATATTTATTCGTAGTCTTTACACAATTAATAAATTTCTTTACTACATGTAAGAAAGCAATATTAATGTTACGTACTTAATATCTTACGCTTCTGAGATAAGATTACACGATTACAGCAAGTAAAAACTTCACAAAAATGAATGTAAATACGGATTCTGATTCACGCTAGTAAACTTCATTTATTTTCTAAACATACATGATTTCATATTTATTTCGTACCTTCGCAAACTCTACATAAGCTCTTTTGATTACAGCAATTAATTTTCGATGCAATATTCAATACAAATATCGATGTATAATTTTTTTCAAATATTTGCTTATAATTTTAGTTCGAAATATCACGCAAAAAAAGTCATGATTAGGATATACTTTCTAAATCTTGAGTATTATGGGAAGGAGTCAGAGGTCAGTAATATAGTAAGGTACATCGCCCTTCGGTCACCTTTTCTCTAATGCTCAATTTTATAATAGATTTTAATTTTACGTATATATGTATATGTATATATATATATATATATATATATATATATATGAATATTATATATTCGTGTGTACATGCGTATGTGCATGCATGCGATTTGTGTGTGTGTGTATGTGTGTTTGGATACATACATATATGTATATATTAATGCAATATAAAGAGATTAATTGTTTTGGTTTAAATCATTAATAAGTACAAATCGCATTTCAGCAACCTACTTACTCATATCTGTAACTTACTAAATCGATTGTTAAACTATTTTCGCGCGCCTCCTGTCATCAAAATGCCCCTACGGACGATTAACAAGTCTGTAATCGAGACGACAGAACTAATTTGGATGAACAAGCATTTCCACGAGTAAGTAAAATATGGATAGTAAATTATACACAGTCTATTTCAACTCCGTATAAGTACATTTGTTCTGAGACTAAAAATAAGCGTAATATAAGCTTACAAACGAGTTCGCTATAAACACACAAAATGTTTCAGAAATAAATGGCTTTAAAAGGATCTTCTACTCATTGTAGAAATTAAAAATATTCGTAAAAACATAAATTCAGAAATGCTTCTTTTTTATGTTATAAATACGTTTGTTTGAAGTGTGGCAAGAAAACTTTGTTAAAAAAAGTTGCTGCAAATGATTTTCTTTTACAATTATCCATATCTTGCATCAATGTCGCATAAACTGTCGAAAATGTTCAAAAATTTCCGAAGTATTTAGAATGTATCTTGTGATACGAAGCAATAATATGATTTTGAAGTATCTTTACAGTAGTTAATATAGGAGCATAAGCAAAAATTGTATGTATAAGACATTTATATAAATAAAAATCTAGAAGTTTTAAATCCATAGATTTGATGGATCAGCAAAAGGAAATTGGTTCTTGTAATTTTTCTTTAACGAAGTATTGCTGGCAAATATTGCCGTAAATGTTTATAATGTGAAAAGGAAGCATTTCTATACTTATGTTTATATGACTTATTTCCTTTTTATAATGAGTACAATATGCTTTTAACTTATTCCCTTTTTTATCTTTCTTAATACACTACGCGTATTGTACATATATACGTGTACATATATACGTGTACAAATTATTATTATATTAATAATATTAATAATATCTCTAATCTTGCAGCCGTCATGGAAATTTATTTCGGATTTAAAATTGAACAGTCAACATTGATGTTTTGCACATTGTCGTAGAGATTTACTTATCTGTGACATTGATAAGGTTTCGTAAGTACGTTATTAAGCCCGATTCTCAATATAAAGTCGTTTTGACAATGCATACGCTGCAATACACGATTAATTTTTAAGATAGGATTTATTTTAATAATTGTGTAATGTAATCACGAAGAGAGAAATGACTGCAAACACAAACACATAATTAATTTTAACTCACAATTAGTTTTCAAAAAATTGAAGGCCATTAACAGCTATAAATTTAAAAAAATGTTAATTTAGTAACTCAACTATTTTAATTGTATGCTATTATATTTTATGTACATATTTCATTTTATGCTATTATAAAGCTTTAAAAAGATATTAATAGATACGAGACTGTTATGTATATACATATATCTTATAAATATAAAATACATTTTTATATATATATATGTATATATATATATATGTATATATATATGTATATATATGTATATATATATATATGTATATATATATGTATATATATATATGTATATATATATGTATATATATATATATGTATATATATATTTCTTATAAATGTATATCTGTATATTTCTTATAAATATATCTTCTTATATAATAAGTAATAATTATTATTATAATTATATTATTATAATATATTATAATAATATAATTATAATAATAATTATATAATATATTATAATATATTATAATAATATATTACATTATTACAATTACAATATATTATATATGTATACTATATATTTATGTATATCTACACAGAGATACATATAAAGAAGTTTATAAATAATTTAAACTAGAATTTATAAAGTAAAAATTAAAAAGATTGATTTCCAAAAGCATCAGTCATTTCTATACATATATGACATATTTAAAATGATATTATATTTATGATATTTGCTATATATATTTGCTATTACAATTATTTGATTCTATTAAAATTTTAAAAATAAATGATCATTAATAGATTAAGAAATTAACAGCATCAAGAAAGTGATATATGCGCACGTACCTTTCTTTCTCGATCATTTGATATAATTATTTGATATAATAGATGAACAATTTCCTTTAAAAATTAATTGTAATCAAGATCTTTTTATAAAAATGTTGCAATAATTATGTATAGTATACAGTTATAATAATTTTTTATAAGTAATCAAATTTGTGTTATAATTTAATAAAATTGATCAATAATAACGCACAATTTGAATTTGCAAATTTGTAACTGTACTTAAATGCATACAAATTGTATGTATATCATTTGCTATTATTTCTTAATATCGTGATACTGATTTTTTACTGCTCAACTAATTTGACTCATAGTTTCTTATGTGTAAATATTATCGTATATTATAGCAATTAACTAAAATGAACAAATTGATAACTCAGAACGGATTTACTTTTAAGGATTATTTAATTTTTTTTTCTTAATAAAAATTTTTGGAATGTTTAATTGTCATTCTATTAAAATTATTTACAACAATTTAAAATTATTCAAAGAATAAAAATTATTTGCGTTTTTCATTTAAAAAATAATTAATTAGTTGATTAGTTTAATTTCATGTGAATTAATTTATTTTTTAAGACTTTTCAAAATTTGTAAATTTCGAGATGAGCAAGAATATGTGATTTTAATAAATCAAAAATTTTGTGTAATTTTAATATATTAAAAAAATAATGATAAATTACCGCCAAAATGTGGTAATTTATTCAATTTATTTATTACATATTTATTTTTCAATACTATAATCACATAGTTTTGCTCTTGTCAAAATGTAAAAATTTGGAAAAAACAATAATAAAATAATATTTATTTTCTTAACAAAGAATTAAATTTTATTGGTCAAATCTAGATTTAACATTATATATAAGAAATATTATAAACTTATCATAAAACTTTTTATTAATAATCCACAAGTTATTGTCAGCCAGTTGGTGTGATATACATATATAGTAATATTACACCTAAATAAATAACTGATAAGAGACCTTAAAAAATGATTGTAATTTCGACATCTTTATATAAAGATTTTTTATTTCATTGAATTACACCGGAAATAATTAAAATAATTAAAATATTGTATGCTTCTATTACTATATATTCAGTAATATTGACAATATCAAAATATGTATAGTTTACGCTGCACAAATATGCTTTTTGTAATTTAGCACATATTACATTCGTTAATATACATAATATATAAATTTGTACATATTTTTGTTGCAAGGTTCATTATATTTAGTAAAAATAATTTTTTATAAATATAAATTCTTGCGTCAAAACCGACATTTGTTTATGCACTACATTTATATTTGTATTTTTATTGATGATTGTTTTATGTGTAATAAATTGTACGATTATACTTGAAAAAATACAAAAAATCTATAATACTTGAAATAATAAAAAGACAAATTTTAGAATCGTAACATATAATTAATCCGCGTTTTTCTTATCAAAATGCCTATCACTGGAAATAATATCACAGAAATTATATATATATTATCGATTAGAAGAATCGACATGAAGAATAATTCATTTATCATTCAAATGTAATATAAATATATCGGTTTTTATTTTGTTGCATGCAATTTAGAATTTAGATAAAGTGGAAAAATTTTTTTAAACTGTATATTGAATGACGCTTACATTTCTTATATATGTGATATGAAGTTCTAAATAGCATTAATTAGACATTAATATTAAGAAAAAGAAAGCTTATTTACATCCGTCGCAATTTGCAATGTTGATAGAAAAAATATTTCCTCTTATAAATTGAAATAATTTATAGATCGTGTTGTATAGAATGTATAGTAATTATTAATATCAGGAATAATTATTTACAATATTAAACACATCTTCGATGACTTTGAGTTTGAAATATGGAAGCATTAATTGTCATTTGTTTATGCCGTATTTTGTTTTAATCGGCGGTCTCGTATACTTTCTACAATTTTCATTAAAATATTAAAAATTAAATGTGTTCACAAGAGAGAGGTTCTATATAGGTTTGCAACTTTCAGCACCAAATCAAATTCACTCAACACCACTCGACGATTTTAGTGCGAAAAACGAGATTTAATATTATTGAAAAAAGATTCAAATTTCTATGAAACAAAGAATAATTTAAAAATATAAAAACTTATTTAAAAATGTTTAAAAATTATTAATATATAATAAATATTTCAAATATGTATTTATTTGAAAAATAATCAATTAATTAAATCACTTTTAAATACTCATGTCACATCACAGTCATTCACCTATTGTAGTTTAAAAAATTAAAAACTACCGTTTAAATTAAAAATTTTTTATTTTCTTGCTTTTGGAAAATTTGTTTTATTTTTATATTGTATGACATTTGCATTACATATTTATACTAATTGGAAGATTCCTACGTAGCGTTGATTAGGCATTAGTAATATACGTTTAATTACACAATTTCTGGCTCTAAATGCATGAATCTATCAACTTTTTAGTTTTATTTACTTCTTTTTTAATGATCTTTAGTAAAACTTATACTAGCTTGAGATTTAAAATTGAAAGAAATGTATAAACAGAAATTATATTTGTTAAATAATTTCGTTACTTTTTTCGACCATAAAAAATTCTTGTTTTTTTTTTGTTTTACATGAATCTCAATTTATAATGCTCGAATGAATTGCAACCAAAACAATTTATTAGAGAGAAATCTACAAGTGACGGAAAAATAGAAAAGTTAATAAAATAAACGGAAAATAGTAAAGTTTACTTTATACCCACAATCGGTGCTTTGCAAATATATATAAAAAGAGATAAGAAATAATTTTTCGTAAAATTTGATTAGCGTTAAAAGCTGATGTATTACTTCATGCTAATTATGATTACTAATTTAAGAAAAATTAAAAATGATATTGTAGATGCACAATCAACAGAGGAGATAATATCTTGACGCCAAGTATGTAGATTATATAAAAATAATGACAAGATGTATATACATATATACGATTAAGAGTTCGTGCCATTGTTTATCACGAACACTTTTGTTTTTCTACATCTAAAACTTTTTCATATTATACTTTCGATTAAAACATATCAGGAATTAATAAAAATATAACAGCACTTTTGTCATATAACTTTGATACGATCTTACAATTGCGACTAATCCGAATAAGATTGATAGACTCAATTTTCAAGATCTTGAAATATATGAAATATCAAAAATTGTATTTCGATTTCAGATACATATACATATATACATACACTTATACACGCAAAGCTAATTTGTCGTGCAAGTTGCGCGTTTACATCTCGTATATTTTTTGCAATACTAAAACATGATAATATAAGAATTAAGATAATTAAATTAAGAAATAAAATTAAATTAGGCATAATATTTATTTACATTATTTTATGCAATTTATTGATGTAAATTTTGTGAAAAATTTTGTAAAAGTTTTTGTAAAAGATTTTGTAAAAAAAAATCATGTTTGAGCAATAAATGGTATATATCAGAGTAACACCAAAAACGTACGTTTTTATTCAACAATTAATTTTTTTGTTCTACATTTTAAATAAATAATAAGACGCTATAGCATCATTACATATGATATGTTTAACATATATTTATACACTTATTCATTATGTCATTATTTATAGATTGTAAACTATATGCAACGCATTATAATAGAAAAAGAGCACATATTTTTTGTAATATTATAAATTAAATTTACTATAGATTAGATTTATAAGAGCTATAGAAATATTTGATTTATTAAATTAATTATTACTATAATATTGATGTAAGTGTTTTAGTAGACACAGCTTTAATGATTTAAACTTAAGTTTGGCACTGATCACCCCATAAAAGTCAATGAATGAGATTTGAGCAACGGTTGTATTTTAAAAAACTTATGACGTCACAAACATAATATATCAAATATATCAAATGATATTTATTTTCGTTATCATTTACATGTGCAACATATACATATTATTTTGCAATAATATATTAACAAAGACGAAGTCCATCCCTTCATTACACGGTGCTTTCAATATGCTTTCAATGTGATCTAAATGTAACATAAAACTGTACTATAGTTTTATATGTGTTTGTAACTTTTAATGCAAAAGGAGGTTCGCATGTAGACAAAAATAATTCTTCAACATACACAAAAAATTACAAGCTAATCAACAACTTTTATCTATGTTTGAATCTCATGTTGCATCAAAAAATGCAAACATATATGGAATTATCAATTATTATTATATAGTAGATATATAATTATAGACCTTGTCATACTGAATGCACTGGACAATGTGAATTGCACGATGTATAAAAATTATTAGAAAATTATTTCGTACTTTATGATATCTTTATTTCTCGAGAAAATCTGTGACCGCCGCTTAAAACCAATTGATCTTTATGAGAGATTCAAAGTTAACATTCAGATCAAAGTAAAAATCATCTAAGCTGTATGTTAAAACGAATAATAATTATGATATAATATATTCTAATGCAATTTAATTATGTATAGTATTTATTGGCATAATTTTAAATTCTACAGGTATACTTACTTTAATTCGAAAACTCCCGATGATTTATGGAATGTTATGCAGACTGTCATAGATGAATTAAATCTTGAAAGATACCATCTGAACGTAAAACAAATGATGGACATTTGGATTATACAGGAGCATTGTCCTGTGCTGAATGTGACACGAGATTATTCTAATGATCGTGTGATAATATCGAAGGAGTTTCACGACAAATTAGATCGGGAGCCATATTTTATACCCGTGACCTATACTATGGAGACGTCCATTAATTTTACTATACATATATATATATATATACACATATAATATTAAATATATTATTTATATAACTGTCTATTAAATATTAAAACGCAAATATGTTAAATATCAGATATTAAATTTAATATATATGAGATATAAACATTAAAATATTTTGTGTGATGGCCTATTATTAAAAATTAATTAATGTAATAATTAATATTAATATTAGCTTTACTATTTTATATTAATTTTTATAATAATAATAATTCTTTTATTATTAATTTATTATAATATTATATATTAATTTTTTAATTCCATTGTAAAATAATAAAAGTATCATAATGGGATTTAATGTAATAATAATTTTAATGTTAAAAATATATATATTTGTACTGTCTTTATTTTGTATCTTCTAAGAAACTCTTATATCTTTTAAAATAAAGTCAATGTTATTGAGTAATACTGTTTAATTTTTCTGTTATATACAAATTTTCTTTATTTAAAAAATTTTTTTATCTTAAAAGAAAGCTGTAGTGTAATATAGCCTTTATTATATATAAACGAGAACTTTACAGCAAATAATTGTCCTTTACGGTAATAATACGGTAGTAATACTGTGTAAATAACTACAATAATTTTCAGTAATAGACATTTAATCGTACGGTGTTAAATAATTTGTAGCAAGAGTTGTAACGAAATTATAAATTTCCTACAATTGATCCAATTAAGTTTTTATCATTATATAGCAAAGAATATTTATTTATTTTATTCGTGTACTGTGTACTTCTAACAAGCAACATCGAATTGCGCGACAAAGAGCGAGATGAAAGTATTCGTAGTCTTTACACAATTAATAAATTTCTTTACTACATGTGTGTAAGAGAGTAATATTAATGTTACGTACTTAATATCTTACGCTTCTGAGATAAGATTACAACAAGTACAAACTTAACAAAAATGAATGTAAATACGGATTCTGATTCACGCTAGTAAACTTCATTCATTTTCTAAACATACATGATTTCATATTTATTTCGTACCTTCGCAAGCTCTACATAAGCTCTTTTGATTACAGCAATTAATTTTCGATGCAATATTCAATACAAATTTCGATGTATATTTTTTCCCAAATATTTGCTTATAATTTTAGTTCGAAAGATCACGCGAAAAAAAAATCATGATTAGGATATACTTTCTAAATCTTGAATGATTATGGGAAGGAGCCAGAGATCAGTAATATGGTGGGGTACATCGCTTTTCGGTCACCTTTTCTCTAATGCTCGCTCGCACGTTCATTTATCTCGATCTGCATCGTCTCCACAAAAAGACGTAGGCCAACAGATGGAAGACGACGTAAATGACGGTCATGAAGATGATGTCGGGCCAAAAGTTGCGCTCATCGAAATCGTAGCGGTCCAGGACCTCGGTTCCTTCGGTGAGGCAAGGTAGCTCGACTGTTTCGCAGGCTGTTTGCAGGAAACAAATCGTTGTACATCTTGTAGAAAAATGTATGTTGGTGTAACTTACATATGTTGTGCACGCCTTTCCATTGGACAATGGTGAGAGTTTCCGTCGAGTGCAGCAACCAGGAGAAATATCTTACCCATCGTATATATACGGGTAATGAACTGTCAATTATCGAGAGTATCGGTAAGAAGAGAGAACCTATTTATATTAAGGCTGTGCAAGAAAAATTTGTTAAAAAAATTGAGAATAAAATTACAATTAATATTGCGGTAAAATTGTTGCTACACACGCGATTTAATCAATCTTTCTCGTTCAGAAAGAAGAGTTTTTCGTTCATCTTCTTTCCAAGAAAACTCCGGGTTTTCCACTTTATATAGAACTTAAAAAGGAAAACAACAAACTGTTTGCATAATAGTAAAATATAGTAATATAGTGATAGTACTATTTGCGTAATAGTAATATAATAATAGTACTATTTGCGTAATAGAATATAGTAATAGTACTATTTGCGTAATAGTAATATAGTAATAACTATATAGTAATAGCTTGGAAAATTAACAGAAATGTATTAAAATTTACTTATGATGATTACAAATACCTGAGTTTGATAAAAGGACCCATGGTTATCATAAGAATATAGTCGAAAGGTACCAGATAGGCCATTGCCAGTGGCACGCTTTCGTAGACAGCCGAGAAGAAGCATCCTGAGAAACGCAAGAGTCTCATGAATAAATCTATCATTAGAACCATCAGCTATAACGCTTACCGCAAGCGGTGGATACATTCATCGTGAATATAACCACCAGGATGGTCGAGCCGAAAGCGTCCATGGTGGGACGCAGTCCTGCCAGCCAGTACATTATGGCGGCGAACAGCACCGGTTCCATCAGCAGACCTGGTATCTAAAAAATTTCAGATTTTCGCAACGCGCACGATTTTCAACGGAAATAATTCGGAGAAATCTCACCAGCGATATCATTCGCGCCGCGTAGTAAAGGTGAACGGGATACATGCCCGCCTTGTACTCGCGAAGCAGAAGCGGCAACTCCTGCGGGATCAACGCCAAGGTCGCGTACATGGGAAAGAATGTGTTCTCGCACACCAAGAGATATATGACACCTTCCACAGCTTGGATGCCTAATTGATCGAGGTCGACGGCGCCGACGAAGCATAGGCCGGCGGTCGTCGCGATGCTCTGCAATATACGTGACTCGTCGTTAATTTTTGCAAACGGAACTCTGGCGCGAATCGCTTAATCCTAGGACAGCGTATAACGGAGATGGTACCAATTTTGATCCAGAGCAAAATTTCTTTTGTACGTATTCCAGATTAAAATTTTATAATGGATTTTAATTTTATATATATTATATATATAAATTTTTTATTAATTTTATATATATATATATAATGTCCCAAAAAATCACTGAATGTTTTTTTAATAACGGATTCTCTGACCAATTTGGAATCGATTTTTCCTTAGTGAAAATGTCGAAGAAGGTCACTTTTTTTACAAGCTTTCAATTTTTACCATCATATACTATTTTTGTAACTAAATCTTAAATTAAAGTTTTATTAAAGTAAACTTCATCTGAAATTAATTGAAGAATGCAGTTTTATCAATCTTTTAACTCTATAAAATTTAATTTGCGAAAAGCTTGTTTTCTTCAACCGCTTATAACTAGGAAATTATTAATGTCTGGACATTTTTGCTGAAAAATCCAAATTGGCCAATCTATTATCAATTCTGGATAAGAGGAGTAGGCAAGTGAGAGCCGGACGCAAGAAATTAAGCGCTAAATCTTCAGTGATAATCTTCTTTATTTAAATTCGTACGTTTCGGTCCTTTCTTTGGACCATCTTCAGCGATGTTTACAGTATGGTGTATACATTGATACTGACGGATTGTGAAATGACAAGATTATAAAAGGGGTGAACTTTTAAGTACGAAAACAATAACAGATCATAGGTGATTTTTTTAAATTCTATTGATGCATTGAATCGAAGCAATTCATGAAGGGGCGAGATTAGGTGTGCCAATCGATAACAGAGTATAGATATATGCAGTCGGGTAATAAAAGTGAACCGAATTATTTAGTGCGCTCGTAACGGGATTAACTAACGACAATGGGGATAAATGTGGGCGGTCGCATGTTGATGTGTGATGCGCAATGCACCGGCGGACCTCCACGGATTGTGTCGGATTTGAGAGTAATCAGATTTTGTTTAGACGCTCAACAATTGTTGAGTATATGTGTTGTAAGCACTCCGTGTCGGTCTGTCAGTTCAGACTGTTTTTTTGTCATTTGATATAAAGCATTTCGGACGTTAATCTTTTTCCTAAATTCATTTCTTCATCCAAGACTTCAACTCCGTCCCAATCAAAATCATGATCTAACAATCTGTGATCTGTGATCACAGATGGTTGCGAAGTGTTTCTGTTTATGTGACTGCGGTGCTCAGTGATACGTGTTTTTAGTAATCTGCCTGTTTGGCCCACGTACGACGCGTCGCAATTTTTACAATTTATTTTATATACTACATTTTTTCGTGAGTATTTCGGTAGCGGATCTTTATGGACTTTTATAAAAGAACGGAGCTTGTTCATGCCCGTGTAGGACATGATTGCATTCTGATCGCGGACTATGTGGTTGAATTGTTCCGAAAATCCCGGGACATACGGAATGTTAAAAAATATTGGGCGCTCCGTTGTCTCCTCCATGGAAACACCCCGTTCTCGATTGGGCGTCTTTTCACTCTTATTGAACAATTTTTGGTCTCATGTGGAGCTCTTGAAACACGAATGGTAATGGGTACCCATTTTCACGCAAAACTCTTATTACGAATTCGAGATTTTTTTGTTGAAATCTTGGATGAGATAATCGGATTGCTCTATCGACTAAGGACATGACGGTGCCCTTTTTGTGGCAAAGAGGGTGTTTGGACTCAAAATTGAGGTATCTACCCGAAAAAGTAGGTTTATGATACCAATCGAATTCGACGACATTGTCTCTGATAATAATGGTGGTGTCAAGGAAATTTAGGCGGTCATCCGCACTCTCCTCCAGCGTGAATTGTAATCGTGGGTGGACGGAGTTAAATGAATTAAGAGTAAATTCTAGCATGGAGGACGGCACCGACAGCGCGATATCGTCTACATAACGAAAGTAGAATTGTAATTCAAATGAAAGAGTCCCTAGTACCCTCTTCTCCAGATCTTGTAAGGTGATATCCGCGATAATGGGTGATAAAGGAGAGCCCATTGGCGTGCCGAAGGTTTGTTGGTAATGTACATTGTTGAAGGAGAAGAATGTGGAATTGAGGACAAATCGAATCGCGCACAGGAATTCATCGCGCGGTATGGAGCAATTCGATTCTATATGTTCCCATCTGTTGAGGATGCTCTCCATTGCCAGTTCCACAGGGATATTCGTGAAAAGCGAGATCACGTCCAATGAGATTAGTTTATAGTTGTCTTCAATGTGCAATCCCGTAAGTTTGTCAACCAACTTAAAGCTGTTATCGATGTGGCTATGAGCCTTGGGGATCGATCCATGGATGATGTTGTGGAGGAAGGTCGCAATGGAATGCAGTGGGCTGTACACCGAAGACACGATTATGCGCAGAGGGCAGTTCGGTTTATGAATCTTCGGCAGACCATACGCTCTCGGCAAGACATCGCTACAGTTGAGCCGTCTGTATGTAGCGTACGACATACTCAACACGTTCTTCAGCAAACAAAACAAATCCCTCTCTTTCCATCTTGAGAGCCAGAGAAGACGGTTTGAGAAAAAATTCGAGTGGCTGCTCGCCAAGAAGGAAAAGCTCATGGAAAACCGAACTCGTCCAGTACAATATTACTGCTCACTACCCCCACGGTTGAACGATGGAAGGTCTCAACAGACAATCCCCAACAACAACGACGGATTCGTACTTAAAAGTTCACCCCTTTTATGATCTTGTCATTTCACAATCCGTCAGTATCAATGTATACACCATATTGTAAACATCGCTGAAGATGGTTCAAAGAAAGGACCGAAACGTACGAATTTAAATAAAGAAGATTATCACTGAAGACTTAGCGCTTAATTTCTTGCGCCCGGCTCTCACTTGCCTACTCCTCTTATCCAGACACATGAGTATAACAGAGCCTTACTTAATTTATTATATTATCAATTCTATTATTAAAAAGACATCTGGTTTTGGAACACTCTGTATATATATTTTAGCAGTAGTTTAAGGAAAAAAATATTTAAGAATGTTATATGCACACGCACACACACGCGCGCGCGCGCGCGCACACACACACACACACACACACACACACACAGCATTAATAATTATTAAAGTTATAATTGTATAGGTAATAAAAATGCTAAAAAAAAATATTGTGTGTGTGTGTGTGTGTGTGTGTGTGTATTGTACTCTTACATAATCTTTTTCTTAAAACACTGTTTGTATGTAATAATTAAAAGAAGAAGAAAAATACTTTCAAAGTAAGAATTATTTTTCTACAATGCAGACATGAAATATTTGTTTCGATTATCACATGAGATTTATAAAACATTCTTAAGCTATTGATCATATGAGTGATCCGGCAATCCGCCGACAAAAAGTTTATCGGCTCCCCGGATCATCCGATTACTCGTATACATGGAATTATCTCCGAATATTAATATCCGAAAATAGGTCTAGAATATTTTTGCGACTACTTACGATCTTTTGCAGTATCCTAATGAATTGCACTGAAGGATCCCGCAGAACTTGCAGAAATCCGCGATGAATTAGCCAGTAAAGCCGAAGCCAGCAGCGCGGTTCCTTGCTGCATTAAATCGCGTTTATGCATTAAGCGCAAATAACATGCAATTAAGTTACCAGATTTTCCTCGATATTTTCAATATATTCGCGATCCGATTTACTTTCGACGTATCTTTCGCAAAAAGAAATGGTACTTACAAGGAGCGCAATTCGCGAATGTCTCCCTTGGCCTGAAACAAAGAGATAAAGTACATATAATAAAATCCTTTCAGTTATTTCTTTTTCTTTTTTAACATTTATTAATTATTTTGCAATAAGTTTGCTTACAGCGCGTCGCGATCGAATGGTATCGACCTCTTGTTGCAGGGTGACGTCGATCTCGTTGCACGCTTCGCTCGTGAGAAACGCATCGCAAATCTTCTGCGCGACTTTTCCGCTACCGTCCGCGTCGCCGGAAGCGATCGCTAGAGTCGCTACCAGGAAATCGGCCGGGTTATAATTGCGCGGACACTCGTAGCCTTGGCTACGGATGGCAATGACAATATTTTACTTTAATACATATTCAAACTTCAACGCGGGCTGGAAAGAGCCAGATGCGGATGATTAGATAGCGCGTCAGATTCAAGGAAAAATTAATTTTCATTGAAATTGATTAGAGGTGCACAGGGCACAAATTTTCCTTGGTACTAAGGTAATTAAATGAATCTCACAGTTCGAGATTTTATTTTTTATAAATTTTTAATTTTTGATAAATTTTATTTTATCATTTTCTAGGACAGCATTCCTCTATAGCGATTAGAAAGAGAAAAGAGACGCTTTCCAGCAACGGAACACAGGGTGCTTTCCAGCAACGGAACACAGGGTGCTTTCCAGCAACGTACACAGGCGACATTGTGTAATCCAGTGCTTTCACTGGATCGTACATTTTGTTACACAATGGGAGCTTTTCAGCAAGAAACACACGTAAACACAATTGGTTATCAAATGGACAAATTTTCGGGACTTTAAAAATTCCCTATTCGATAGTCAATTGCATCATATTGTGTTTATTTATGTTTTCTTGCTGGAAAGCTCCCATTGTGTAACAAAGTGTACGATCCAGTGAAAGCACTGGATCGTACACAAGATTACACAAGATCGCCTGTGTACGTTGATGGAAAGCACCCTGTGTTCCGTTGCTGGAAAGCACCCTGTGTTCCGTTGCTGGAGAGCGTCCCTTTTCTCATTTTAATCGCTATAGAGGAATGCTGTCCTAGAAAATGTTAAAATAAAATTTATCGAAAATTAAAAATTTATTAAAAATAAAATCTCGAACCGAGATGCCCAGTATCTCCTGTGTACGTTGCTGGAAAGCATCCCTTCTTAAGAGACTACATACCTGGAGAAAAATCGTATCGCTTGCGTAGCGGTACCAGCGAACGCCACTCTACCGCCGGCCAGAAGAATTATACGATGGAAGCTGTCAAAGATGACGGAACTCGGTTGATGTATCGTGCACAAGATCGTGCGATTTCTCGACGCGAAGGACATCATGTGCGAAACGAGGACGCCGGCCGAGTGCGCGTCTTGTCCCGTCGTCGGTTCGTCCAGGAATAGTACTTCGGGATCCGTCAACAGCTGCGAAGAGTGATTTTGGACAAATTTGGGGATTTCGATCGGATGAAAATAAATCGCGCGATAGAAATACCTACTTCGGCAACGAAGGCCAGTCTCTTCCTTTCCCCACCCGAGAGAACCTTGCCGTCGTCGCCGCCGCCGATGCGAACGTCGCGTCTCTCCGTTAGACCCACGTTCCTCAGCAAACGATCGATCTTCAGTCGAATGTCCGACGCGTGGATTCTTCCGTCTAGCTTCATTCTAGCCTGACGGGGAGATACACGTTGAAAGTGTGAGACGCTTGAAAGGAAAAAGAAGATAGAACGAAGCTTACCATAAACCAGATGTGCTCCAGCACCGTCATCGTCTCGATAAACATGTCTTCCTGGTGCATGAAGCCACTATGACGTCTCATGTATGACGAGGTAGCCGGTGCACCGTCCACGTAAACATCGCCGTGCACGGCGACGCCGGCTGTCAATTCACAAGCAAGAGAGACGATTTTTTCCAATTGTCCTTCCTTCAAAGATTGAGGGAAAAAGAGAGAAAAAGAGAGAGAGAGTTCTACTTACACCCTGTGCGAAATGCCAACGCTGTCATCAGCGAACTCTTCCCAGCGCCGCTACGTTATAAAGGGAAGAGGAAAGAATTTCGATCAGGAATCGCCAGGTGATCATAGTGTGTTGATGATCAATGAGCAAATAATAATAATTTACCTGCCTCCTAAGATCGCGGTTAGCTCGCCGGGTCGGACGACACCTCGGACTGGAAAGAAGGATAATCAAATGTCAATCACATCATGCTGTTTATTATTTTATGTCACATGTGTATTGAATACCGTTACTGATGAGCTGCTTGCTTATGGTGCGTCGGTTTCGATCCATCGCATAAACGGACAAGTTTTGCCAAGAGAGCATCTCGCACTTCTCGTCGCCCTTGATATAAGAGAGGAAGAGAGAGAGAGACGAAGAAAGCAGAATGTAAAAATGATAAATATAATATAAATAATTTGTAGAAATTTTGACCACCAGTAGTAAAAATTAAAAAATAATGAACACAATTCTCTCGACCGTACTGGCAAATTAAATTTATTGTTAAGTGCACATCACAACGTTTCGACCTTAGTTTTAGGTCCTTATCAAGTGATCTATAAATCATATGAAAAAGAACGAAGAACAATTAATATTGCAAATAGTAGTAACAAATAATAAAGATAAGATAATGAAAAATAGATATGTA
>OX424445.1:6483458-6577407 GCA_949152495.1 Lasius fuliginosus
CAGTTTTATTTCGCTCTAGTGCTGCATGATTGTTTATTTAATGAAGTCTCTTCGCTCTACGTCGACAATATCAAGTTATACTAGAATGAGAAATTTTTAACTTACGTATATATGTATATTATGAAGAGAAACGAAAAAAATGTACATTGAAAAGAATTTCAATTTAATGATATCTTGATGATGAATTGAAAAATTTTAAGAATGTTTTTAATGAATATATTGCTAAAACATAAGATCCTATTTTGAAAAAAATAATTTAAACAAATTTGAATAAGTTTCACCTACAAATTTAATTTTCAAACGATGTACACACATAAGATATATGTATATTAGAAATGTGTAATATTAGAGAGAGGGGGGGGGGGGAGAGAATTAGCACCATTTTCTTTCTCTCTCTCTCACTCTCTCTTTTATTTGGAGAAAAAAAATTATTTTGACCGAGGGAAAAGAAACAGTGAAGAAGAAGTGATTGATAATTTTTCGATCCAAATAAACAATAAATTTATTCAATATTGCAATTTTTTTTAGCAGATAAGTATTTAATTAAATCGAGATCAGATGATATGTCAAATATCTATTTCTGATTAAAGAATAAAATGAAAATATTGTAACCGACATGTCATCTGGTCAAATTAATTAAGACTTATAATTTATTCGTTATGATGACACAGATCAGCATACCATAAAATGTAATGAAAAAAAATTTATCATTTACTTACAATTAGATCAAAAAATTCATCAGTTATTTCACCATTCTCTTTTTCCCTCCTCCCTCTCCCTCTCCCTCTCTCTCTCTCTCTCTCTCTCTCTCTCTCTCTCTCTCTCTCTCTCTCTCTCTCTCTCTCTCTCTCTCTCTCTCTCTCTCTCTCTCTCCATTGCTTATTCCTTTGATATTCTCAAGATATGAGAGAGATTATGAACAATATTGATAAGGATAAGTTAGACGAAATAGTTGCGCCGATGCACAGACTTGCCTGATGCACTGATCTTGAGAGCTTTGACGAGTAATGCGAAGGACAAGAAACTGACAATGAGACGCGGGACGGAGATCAGCAACTAAAAGCAAACGTCCCGGTTTGCTTCCCGTCAGCGCGCTACCACCACTCGATGCACCTGATGCACTTCGTTTCCCTTCTTCGCGTTACCCTCTTCTCAATCGAATATCATTGATGCGATCGCCAACGGTTATCAAAAATTCGTCTATAAAGTTTACCCCCCTCCAAAAAAAAAAACTTCAAACATATGTTGTTTAAGTATTATTATAATTTATATATAAATATAATTGTTAATTAATAATTAATATATAATTAATATAATTAATATATTTATAATTTATTAATTATATTATATTAATTATATCAAATTCTCTCTCTCCCCCACTCTCTCCCCCTCCTCCCTCTCCCTCCCTCCTCCTCTCCCTCCCTCCCCTCACTCTCTCTCCCTCCCTCCCTCTCCCTTCCTCTCTCTCTCTCCCTCCCTCCCTCCCTCTCTCACTCTCTCTCTCTCTCTCTCTCTCTCTCTCTCTCTCTCTCTCTCTCTCTCTCTCAATTTTTTGAATGCAAAATTATAGCGTCAAGTTTTTTTAAATATCGATATCGAAATTAAGACAGATCAATGACCGAGTGCAGTAATCCGGTGACGCTCGCAAATCAATATAACTTATTCGCGTAGGACACCCTTCCCGAGGTTCCCGGAAATTGTCCACTTCGTTCGCAGTAAACGTTCGTGACTCGGGACTTACGGTAATCGAAAACCGAAACCCTACACGTGGTCGAGCGTAGACTTAGCGTCCGATCCGCTATTGGAATTGTCACGCGTTGTGTTTTCAACGATCGACGTTATAGCTGGGAGACAACAACGACATCTCTCTTTCGCGTATCGCGTTGCCTATACATATGTATATTTCCAGCCGAATGACAATCTCGGCGTGATCTGCGGGCCGCAACAATATATCGCGGGATCGGCAAACGTATGAATGTAATTTTTTTTTTTTCCCTTAAGAGACGCGCTCTCTCGAAGGTCTCCCAAGACCTGTGTCCCTTACGCCCCAAATATCTCTCTCTCGTACGTGCGGTCGCACGGTATGCATGGCAACCGGTTTGTAATAGTATCTAGACGCGAGCGAAAAAGAGCGGTCAACCCCGATACAGGAAACGCCGACAGGTATAGATACGGTAACTGCAGTTGGGGGAGGTGGCGTTTCTTTCAGTCCCCTATTACGTCGCCTTTTTGCGGTCGACGTGCGTCAACATCGATAGTCTCAAGAATGAGACTCGTGAATTGTACGTCTAATGGTTCTCGTATTTGTAAATTCAAAAAAAAAGGACAATCTACACGCGCGACTCGTCCTCTTTTATTTCGAATATTTTTTTTGTTTCGAATATTTTTTGACAATAGGAGGATGCAATATACATTCAAACTTTGTTAACATTATTTATTATAGAAAGTATGTTACACACGCGCAAAATAAGAGCGAAAACTGTCCGTTCCTTTTGGAACATGTCCTTGTCCATGAGATGATGATGATGATGATGATAGGTTACTTCGAACGGCGAGTTTTCGACAATAGGGCGAAAAACGCCAGGAGACGGAACGCCGCGATAAGCGCGAACAAGCAGAGAATGTCCATCGGGAAGTCCTCCTCCTTGAAATTGTAAGTCTGGAGAACGGTGCGTCCCGACTTCGGACACGTGACATTGCTTGTGGTACAGGCTATAGAGTCGATCGCTGACCACTGGTTGATCAAAAGAGCCTCGTTGCCGTAACGGAACCAGGACAGATACGAGAACCAGACGAAATAGGACGGCACGGACCTGTCGTACGAGTATGTCGATCAGTTATGTTTGAGTATCAGTGTCGCAAAAACATACTCACGCCGTGTTTAGAAAGAAGCCGCCGAACAGCAGGAACGGTATTATCACCGGAGGTCCAACGGAGAGAGCCGTGGTCACGCTGTTGCTGATACAGGATATCAGATAGCCTGCGAATGAAATAAAGAGAGGAATCGAACGAGGACGCGAGACGCGTTTCTAAAGCGTCTGTCCTAAAATTACCGAACGAGGTCGACACGTTGGCCACGAGAATCAACACGGCGGCGGCGACGAAGAAGTGCCTCACGTCGGGATAGAGGCCGATCATCGGGTACACGATGACAGTGAATATCAGTGGTATCGCTAGGAATATCGGCGCTTCCGCCAGAGTCTTGCAGATGAAGTAGACGTCGGTGCGATACATGCCGTTTCTGTGCTCTCGAAGGAATATCGGTAATTCGGCGCAAAAGACCTGCGTATGGATACGTTTTCTTACTCGATAAGACTCGAAGTAAAAAGAATTGCCAAGCACGCGGCTCGACTTATGTCTCGAAATCTCACGTTAATGACGGCGAAGACGTTCTGGAAAGTCATGCAGCTGAGGAAAATGAACAGAGCGCCGTTGATGTTCATCACGCCGTCCAGGTCGATTCGCTGGCCGAAGTAAGTGACGCCGATCAACAGCGAGATCATCTGCGACAGAAAATTCAAGTTCGTTCCTTTCTGTAATTTCGTCTTCGTGTAATTCGTTGATGTAATTTGTCCCTTTTTAATTTCGCAAATGGAGCGAAGGAGAGGGACCTTTCATCACTTCACATAAAGACTGAAGGAGTTGGTACTCCCTTAAATTGAATCAACAAAACTCTGATTAATGCAGTGATTGATCTTTACTGAAAAACACCCTTTGCTCCTCCAGTGTCATGTCTCACTGATTATGGCAGTAAAATTTCAACTGAAAAATCGGCAAACCCACAAACCCCACAAACTGATTCTTCTCAGTGAGATTTCACTGTTTGCAGTGTTATAACCAAAGCCACTGCTATCAGTGATAACATACTGACTCCAGTTAAGAGAGTAGCTATGCCGTTTGTGTCTGTATGAGAGGGAAACGTACGACGGTCTGTAGGAGGCGAACTTTGATGAGGATCGGTTCCTTGATCACCGACAGCCAGGATCGCCACAGGACGGCGCGGAACTGCTCGCACCAGCTGGCCTTGTAAGGCGAACGATTGGGATTCTTGGAGCGGTACTTGAGGGAATTCTCGAATTCGCCGTGGACTGTTTCTGCCTCTGTGACGATCTGTCTGCCGTATTCGCTGCTCCGGAAGGTGTCGCACGTCGTTTTGATCGCGTGTCTGCAGGCCAACTCGCGTCCCGGTACCACGGCCAACATTTGCACGAAGTAATCGGCGGGGTTGTAATTGCTGGGACAGGCCGCGCCAAGTCTGAGAGAGATTATACATCGTAAAACGGACGAGACTTATCTCGCGAGCTTCCATTTTTAAAAATATGCGAATCTAATGCAGTTTGATGTTTCAATTGCTGAGCTTACGTCTTGAAGAAAGAACAAGCTTGCGCGGCTGTGCCGATGAAGGCGACTCTTCCTTCGGCCATCAGCAGAATTTTGTCAAATAGAGCGAACAGCTCCGACGAAGGTTGATGTAAAGTGACGACGATCGTTTTACCACTTGCTGTTGGAATTTGTTTATTATACCTTTATACCGCGAAATAACTTCGCTCGTGCAAGCTCTTATCGCGGCTCACTCACCCGCCAACGCCTTCAAAATGGAAACAACCTGATGAGCCATGAAGGAATCCAAACCGGATGTCGGCTCGTCGCAGAACATCAGCGGCGGATCGGTCAGTACTTCAGAAGCGAAAGACAATCTCTTCATCTCACCGCCCGAAAGACCCTTCACTTTACCGGGTATCCCTATCGTGGTGTTTCGGCATTTCGAAAGGGCGAGCTGCTTACGAAAGATTGAATTGATGGTATTTATTCCAAGTATTCGTAACGAATTGGTACCGACAATTACAAAAGTTATCTTACAATGAAGTTAATTTTGTATACATTTTAAATGCATTTTTATAAAGTTTATTAATTTTTAATAAATTTAATATAATTAGTATATGTTATAATATATAATATACTATATATACTATACTCTGTATATACTATATACTATACCAATATACTATATACTATAATACAATATATACTATACTATGTAATATATACTATGTAATAGTATATACTATATACTATACTATGTAATATAGCATAATAGTTAATTTTTAATAAATTTTTAATGCATAAAATGCATAATCATTGGTGAAGAGAAGTATCAACGAGTATCCTGCATCCAATATTCTTCTCGCTCACTTGCGTTCACCTTTATATAACGCGATCGCATTACCTCGTCGATGACCTCATTGACCCGCTTGATCCTCTGTTGACGAGGTATGTGTCGATCCATCCGCACCGTCGCCTGAAACATCAGGTGCTCCGTCACCGTCAACGTGCCGATAAACAGATCGTCCTGCTGCACGTAAGCCATCCTCGAGGTGAGGACACCCGGCGATATCCTCCGGCCGTTGGCGGCCATCAGACCGGACGCGGAAACCCCGCGTGTCGTGCGGAACGTCAGCGCGTTTAATAAGGTCGTCTTGCCTGCACCTGATGCACCCATGATTACGAGCAACTCGCCAGGATAAGCCGCTCCGCACACTAAAAAGGATGCCGATTTACTTTCCGAAATACGGTAAAAGCTCCGGTATACGCACACGCGTATTCTACAAACCCGAAAACAGTCCATATATAATATAATCATAAATAAATATATATAATTATATATAAAATATATCCCTATATATATTTTCTCTCTCTTATATGTATAATCTCTGGCCGTTTATATAGGAAAAATAATTAGAATAATAATAAAAATAAAATAAAGTTTGCGATTAAATTATATAATATTTTATATATAATTTTATATATAATTCTACATAATTCTTTAGAATATTGTATAATTTATGTAAAATCAATTATTTTTGCTATAATAATATTATTGTAATATTTATAAGAATATTATATATAATAATTTTTGCATTGTTTTCCTTAGAAAAACTGAAATTTGTGATTAAATTATATAATATTCCATATAATATATTATATAATTATATAATTTATAATTTATAAATTCTATATTATATAATTATATATAATTTTATATATAATGAATAAGAAGAATAATTAAAAATAATTAGAGTAATTTTTGCGTTTTTTTTTTTAGAAAAACTGAAATTTGCGCGATTAAATTATATATAATATTCTAAATATAATTTTATATATATATATATATATATATATATATATATATATATAATGTTGTAATTTCATCGCAAATTTTTTCGTTTAAAAAAAACAATGTAAAAATTATTCTTATAATTATTATATTATTTTCAGTTATTCTTTTTCTTTTATAAACGGATACAGAGTATGTACGCATATTAAAAAAAGAGAACATATATAGATACATTATTTACATAATTACATTCATATATTTATATATGATTTATATATGATTACATATGAACTTTATTTCTCGGGAAACTGTCGCGAATATGGAAAAAAGAAATGCAATTGTTCTTTTTGTTTCTCGTTTCTTTTTACCATCCTTCAATATATGCTTCTGCGCGATGAATTTTCGAGGCCTGAACGTCAACTTATCCCAAATCCTGTCGGTTTTCGTGCTATAGACATTCACGTCGCTCCACGTGTACGTGATTCTGTTGGTGGAGATCTCGCTGTTGAAATTCACGCCTGTCGGCGCGCTCGAAATCGGTTTCAGACTAAAGGAGTTCTCGGGGCTTCCGTCATGCAATCTATCTCTTTCGTTTACTTCCTATAACAATAGAGCTTCTATTTTCTTTCTATATATTTCGATGTAAATAATAACGCATTGTAAAAAAATGTATGTCTTCACTAATAATCCTCATTGTTCGAGACAAACTGTTTCAAACTACGGAGTATTTTTCTAAAAATATTTTTTTCGTCATTTATTTTTTTTTCAGGGTGTCTACTCAAATCTTGTAAAAAAATTCCCTGAGAATTCCCTGATCTTCCAGGTATTTTCGTTTAAAATTCCAGGTAAAATAAAATTTGTAGATGCAGCTTCTTAAAATAAGTTTCTTTATTGTATGCGCATTCTAATGTTCTATTCATACGATTACAAAGAAAGTTACCAAAAATGCAATTTTCCTAGCATTTAATATTGATTTATTCATCGTAATATTAATTTCGATAATAACAAAGTGCAATATATTACTATATCTAAACGCTAAAGATATATGCAAAAATATAAAATAAAAATATATAATAAAAAATAATTTATTATAAACGTCTTAGGAGTATTATGCTTTATTTAAATATTATTTAAAAATTGAACAATTTTCTATGAAACTTACATAAGATCTTGATACTAAAAAGAGATTGTGTGTGTGTGTGTGTGTGTGTGTGTGTGTCAATAAAATTATTATACAATTTTTGAAAAAATTCCCTAAGTCTCAATAAAATTCCATGAGAATTCCTGGATTTTTCAAGGTAAAAAAAATCCCTGACAATCCCCAGTTTTTCCAGGGAGTAGACACCCTGTTTTTTTAAATATTTCTTCCGCCAATATTTCAAGAAAACTTTTTCCTGACAAAAACTCCTTCGAAACTCATTCTTTTATTGCGTTTTAAAAATCCTTAGTATCTTTATAAACTTGTAAGTTTGTAATTGCAATGTTCTGTGCTGTATGGGCATCGATTAATTAAATTAATATTAATAAAATTATTAATAAGAATATTAATTTGATTACTTTTAAAACTATATTTTAATTCAAATTAACAAAATAAATTTAATTAACTTTAATTAAAACAGTTTCTTAAAATAAAATATTTTTATGATATTTCCGTATCCGTATTGAATTATAGCAGCGGTTTGTTCTAAGTATATAAATACATAAACTATTATAAATAAATCAAATTAAACTTTTTCAAATTTTAATCAAAAGTTTTTTCTTATCTTTATTATACATATATGTATATACACATATAATCATTTTATGATATACTAGTTATATCATTGTGACATTTTATTTCATATTATAATATATCACACCAGCTGTGATTAATGACATCACTGTAACCTTCTGATAATCTCACAGTGACATCACAGTTTTTCTGTGACATTGTGACTCTATTGTAAGCATATTGTGATGTCACTGTGACTTTTTTGCTATGGGGGTGATTTTGCTCGAATTATAGTTTCGATCACACAATCAGAATTGGAACGAAGCCTATTAAGACGTGAATGACTGGGATTTAAGAGTCATATTACGAAATGCGTATATATGAGAACGAGATAAAAGATAAGAGGAGCTCGAAGAAAATGCGCGGAAAACGATTCGACTGAAAATGGTTGCGATTTAATTGACTTGTCATCGTTTGCATTTGCAAAATAATTAAAATAATTTAAATTTAAGATAATCGGATTATATTTTGCTTATCGTACTTACGAAGGAGATTGCATGGTAAGTGACCCTTTGGCTTTTACCGGCGGAAGTCGTCGGCGTCGTGGGTATCAATGGCTCCGTTTCCTCGGTAGCCGTCATTTTTCTCGACGACTCAGCTGTTCAGTCTTCCCCTTTTCGCAGACGCACCGACAAGTACACTCGATTAAAAAAAAAAAAAAAAGACAATCTCCGATATTGATTTGAAGTAGTAAAACGTGTTTATATACTCGCGCGATGCAATTTGCGCCGACGAATTCTTGCAACTCGCAAATTGAAAGAACGCAACGGAAATTTCGAAATTTCGGTTTTATTTACAAGACAGACACCGACCAATACAGATCTCTCTATGTGCACGTTGTACAAAAAATTACAATATTCCAATATATCGTTGCGAGAGATGATGAAAGAAAAATTAAAAAAAAAAAAATTGCGAGAGCGAACGAAATGTGGCGCGTACGTGTTCGAAAACCGCGCACGAGACAGTGCGATATCACGCTCTTAGAAGAACGAGAGAGACAGAGAGAGCCCGGTTTCTCTTCCTCGCGGTATCGCGGATGCGTGTACACTTCGCCTGCGTGTACGACGATATATAATACGCGCGCGCGAGTCGGTCACGAGGAACGACGTCCCCCCCCCCCTCTTCGTCATGTGCACAGAGTATCACCCTATCTCCCCTATATAGTCCCTGGACTTTATATATTTTCGGACATATCCGTTCGTTAAAGATTAAGATATCGAAATATCAAATTCGGTCGAGGGATTTCAAGAGATGTATGTACATGTATCTATCGCTTCTATATGTTTAATATTATGCTTGTTTATATTAGGGATGTTACTTTTGATAACGAAGATTAGAAGCTTCGAAAGAATTCGAAGCTTAGAAGTTAACTTCGAACCTTCGAAGTTTAAGGTATCTTCGAAGCTTTATCTTTGACAACTTCGAAGTTAATTTCGAACCTTCGAAGTTTAAGTGTCTTCGAAGCTTTACTTTGACAACTTCGAAGATTCGAAGTTTAAGGTATCTTCGAAGCTTTATCTTTGACAACTTCGAAGATTCGAAATTAACTTCGAACCTTCGAAGTTTAAGTGTCTTGGAAGCTTTACTTTTGACAACTTTGAAGATTCGAAGTTAACTTTGAACCTTCGAAGTTTAAGTGTCTTCGAAGCTTTACTTTTGACAACTTCGAAGATTCGAAGTTAACTTCGAACCTTCGAAGTTTAAGGTATCTTCAAAGGTTTACTTTTGACAACCTCAAAGATTCGATGTTAACTTCGAATCTTCGAAGTTTAAGATATCTTCAAAGCTTTATTTTTGACAACTTCGAAGATTCGAAGTTTAAGTGTCTTCGAAGCTTTACTTTTGACAATTTCGAAGCTTCGAGAAGAGACCTTAAACTTTGAAGATTCAAAGTTAACTTTGAATTTTTTCGAAGCTTTGAATCTTCGAAGTTGTCAAAAGTAACAGCCATAGTTTATATATAGATGAAGAATTACTCTCTCTTTAAATTTAAATACGATGCACTAGTTAAGAGGATGATGATTATGATGATGATATGGATATGCAGCATTGTGTGTAACGCAGTCTGCGACATTATTTATTTTTTTTTCTCTTTCCTAGAGTGTATTAGAGATCATTATCTTATCTTACATTATGTATGTGTATGTATGTGTGTGAGAAGAATGCGCGGTACAATTGTGTCGTCGTTTTTTAGAGCCTTTTTTTTATTTTTTACTTTTTTTTTAGAAAGCGTAGCGGTCTATTACGTAGGATTAGTGAAGTATGAATGTGGCCCTACTGATTCAACTATATCACTATAATATGTGTGGATTGCGGTATATTTATCAAATATATATATATATATATATATATATATATATATGTATGTATCTCTTTAGTGTGTGTGTGTGTGTGTGTGGTTTTTATATATCTATATACGTATGTATCTCAAACACGATATCGCACGCGTGATACAGTAATTAGGAAAGATTTCACTTGTCATCGGCATGAAACATCATTTCTTTTTGCTCTCAAATAAGAAAAATAAATCTTCAACGTGAGAAAAAAATATTTTCAGTCGGCAGTGGCGCATTTATGCAAATCAATAGTTAATTTTATGCAATCGAGATATTCAAAGGAAATACTTGATTATCCCAGAATCAGGATCGCTCGAGGTCGATTACGATATCTTTTTCACCGGTGCTGCTCCGTCGTGTCACAGTTTCGCAAACTAGATATTGCTTTGGGTTATCACACACTGTCATTGCGAATGAACGATGCGGGAGAAACCGTATCGTCCATTATCGAAACGATCATCAAGCTTCTTTTCGAATTATAAAAAAAAACGTTGCGACGCGCTGTTGCATTCTTCCGTGTCACGTTTGACAGATCGAATTTAACGAAGGTCTTTATTTTGTTATGTAATTTTTTTTGTACAGTCAAAATCGCGGCATATCTTTACGTTGACGAAGATAATGTAAGACTTTTACGGTTCATTTTGTGTTATACAGGCAAAATGGGTTGGCGTGTATCAATCATCTCACAGGCCTCTTGGCAAATAAATCGCGAATAAATATTTTGAGAACGATACCCAATTGTTTTAACGAAAGAAAACCAGTTTCTAACTTTACACAATTTCAGATTTAAGATCGCTCGACGGAATTTCGGACTTAAACTAAGCCTTAGCTGAGCGAAACTTAAAAAAGAATCCTGTTCAGTGATATGTACCGTACGTCCGTCGTTGAAATGTATTACTATACCGAACGTAGGCACCGACTGCTCGTGCTGCGTAAGGTAATAAGGCTAAAAAAAAAAAAAAAAAAAAGATACGAGCCTATTAACGTATTTTCGAGTCTGGAGAGACAATTTCACTGAATCAGCTCTCGGATAGTACAATGCTAGCCAGCAGCAGCAACGATTTTATACAGTCTCAATTGTATACTGGTCGCGGTCGCCAATTTTCCTAATCCTAACGACAGTGTCGAAGTTACGAAAACGACAGTCTTTACTCTAGTCCACAAGCAATCGATCGCGACGTGTTCAAATGTATCAGAGTGTACACCTTAACATTGATAACACACGCTGTTCGATGATGTGTTCGTGACTTGCATTTTCAAGTGCTTTTCAAGACTCATCGCGCAAAGTACGATTGTCGTCGCCGTTCACGTAGTCTTATTATTCTTGGACATATTATGCGAAGCCCAATTCAACGACGTTTTCCACGAATTGCAGAGGGCCTCGTCGAATTTGCCTCTAAAATGCTTTTGCGCTTCGTTTTCGGACATTTCTAGGACCTGGAAAGATATTTAAACGTCACCGTTTAAGTGTATTGTCTTTATTAGTTGTAGTATATTAACGGTTGTATATCTTGTATAGCGACCATACGTACCAAAGTATCCCTAAGATAATTCAGATCTTTCTCCGATGAGAGTTCAGGCAGTCCGGTAGATATCATCATAGCGAATAGGGACAATATAAGTCCCCCGTGTTGGCGCAAAACCAAAAAGGCTTGCTCGCAATAGTTCTGAAATCTTTGAAACTCGGCTGCCTGACCCTTCTTCGTTTGGCCCTTATTTATAACGTGTACGAAGTCGTTGGTCAAAACGAAGGGTACGCGTTCGCGTCTGAATCCAAACTTCTCCTTAAAGTGGCCCAAGATATGACCGAAATCGACGTGAAACAATTGTCCAGTCTTCTTGACCATTATATTGTCAGAATGTCTGTCGGCTATTCCGAGAACGTAGGTCGCGACGCAGTAACCCGCGCAACTCAAGGTAAATTCCTCGATCGCTTTATTCAATGCTATTTCCGTATGGTTGTGGTCCTTTAGCCAAGCTAGCAAAGAACCTCTCCTATAAAGAAGGAAAGCGATAAAAATTTTCGTCGTTTGAATTATATTTTCGATGTCGCGCGTGTGTTAGGTATATTATTATGCACCTGAAGGCCGCCGTCGCAGAGAACGTGCCCTTCTCCTTCTGGATGTTCGCGATCGTCTCCGCATTCAACACTACCTCTATCATTCCGACTCTATTCTCCGTAGATATGCAACCGTATGGATTCATACGTAAGTCCAAACCCTCCTTCTTCCACAGCTTATCCATAATACGTAGCATTTGAAGTGTCAGCATGTCTTGCCTCAAGTCATCTCCGTGTTTGAGAATTAAGTAGATATCGTCGCCGAAAGGATCGCTGTTCTCGAAAACTAGCCAGAGCGGTCGCATCTTGCTGTCCATCACCCGACACTTTTCCATTCTAGGACGAAAAGGGAAAAGGACGATCAATATTAAGAGAAAGGTTCAAAATGACGTTTCATAAATTTTGAAAACAATGAGCTCACTTGATGCGATTCCACCTGAAACTCGGGTCAAGAGGATTAAGGACGTTGGATATCGCCTCTTGGCAGTGCGGTTCCTGAATAAAGTCCTGAAAGCCCTGGAGGGCCGCTTTACGATCCTTCTTCTGCTTCACTTGTTCCGAGACACTCTTCAATTTATCCAAACACTTGAGCTGCTTGAATAGCGATAGCATATGCTGTTGACTTCCTCTGCAGTACGCTTCCAATATGAGACCGAAGCGAACTGACACCGAGCCGACTTGCATCTCTGACCTAATTTTCATCAAATCGAGCAAATGAGAGAGGAGATTGTAATAGATAAATCGGAATAGCGCGCACGAAACTGCAACCAACCTAAGATGCCAAAATAAGAAGTGTCCTATCCTTTGATTGTTAAGTGCCCGTTTCAAGAGAAACTCCGTCAAAGGGCACGCCAGGTAGTTCTCGTGCTTTAAGGCCTGAGCGAGCTGCAGCAAGTAAAGACTGAGATCATCGTCGGTGACGTCCTTTAAACAACGAACCGCAAAATTTCGCACGTTTTGATCAGCGTAAGCATAATCTAATAATTCCAAAGCCTTCTCCGTTGGCAATTTCGGCCATTGTTGTACAAGTGCCGTAGCCTCCGCGACTTCTCTGCAAATATTCGCAAGTTTCGATTTATTTATATGTCGCTTTTCCGTTCGAAGCAATCAATCTCTTACCTATGATCATTCCATTCTACGCATTGTAACAGCTTAGCTAAGAGCGTCGGGATTTCACGAAGGCAATGATGCCTCAACATCCACATTGTCTTCTTTTCTTGCTCGTGTAATTCGTGCAACGGATCCCGGTCAGCTAGTAATCTCAATTGCTCCAATTGTTGACTAACATCGAACTCCTGATTCAAGTCTTTAACTGAGCGTTCGTTTGATTGTTCCCGCAACGTTTGGGCGTATTCGACCATTTTCTCCGGTGTAGGATAAAGGACGCATTGATCCTTTCCATAACTAAAACAGTAAACGGATAAAATGCACATAACGTAACGCACAAATTACTATATCTCACATTCCGTAAATTATAAAACATGTAGTTACTTTGGAAACGTTAACATGAGAGCGGCCGCTCTGTCTATATGAGGATTCGAGACCACTGTCCCGAGAGGATGAAGCAAATCGTCATTTTGTATATCTTCCGCGTAAGTCCACGTATACAATGTCATAGCACCGGTTTTCAACTGGGATTTAAAATCATATATCGTTGTATTCGCCCAACATAAAGGATTTATAAAGAACTCCTGCTTCGAATCCCTGATCAGTTTTCTGCTCTTTAACCCTTTTGCAGTCTTGCTGATTTCATACAATACAAAACACAGCCGTGCCATTCGCGGGATATCTCTGACTTTGATGTCGAACTTGAGAGTCTGTCCCCATACGCAACTACCATCGGGATTTACAACAGTTTCTTTGGTTTTCTTACTTTCGCAGAGGGATTTTCCACCGTGAAAAAGGCCAGCTTGCAGTCCGATCTATGTACAAAAATAAGAAGAATCAGAATTACACGATAGTCTTTGACAGTCCAGTTTTTCAAAAAAAAACTTTTGTTGTAACATACCTCTACAGTACGATGAGCTGCATCGCAATTAAGTCGAGAAATTCCATTCACAGTGAAAACGAAGGGTTCCTCGAGTTTCCACGCCGAAATGTGCTTGCCCTTTTTGCGCAATGTTAACGTGGAAGACGACGGTTTCGTACGCTGCAACGTGTCCACTTCCGGATTGTCGAAGGCGTTATCTTGGTCCACGGGTACGCTCTGTTTGCTGAGCGTAACCAACGTCGGTGTGATGTCTTTCGCTAGGCAATCTTGAATGTAGCTAAATTGTATGAGCGGAGTCTTGTCGCCGATCAAGTACTCCTCCTGTCCGCAAATCTTAAGCGTAAAGTCGTTCGGTTGTTCGCCCCGAGTATTAAGAGTGTTTGCTCTTTTGTTCAAGATTATCTCGAGTAATTCAGGTGGTGTAGTGGTGTGTGCTATTTGAAAGGTAAACGCTGTCTGGAATAATATTACTTGTCATTCTCAGCGAGAATTTGTTGGAAAAAGGTAGCGAAATGCGGAAATTATTAGGGTGTCTACTCAAATCTTATAAAAAAATTCCCTAAGAATTCTCTAATCTTCCAGGTATTTTCGTTTAAAATTCCAAGTAAAATAAGAAAATTTGTAGATGCAGTTTTTTAAAATAAGTTTCTTTACTGTATGTGCTTTCTAATGTCTTCTATTCATATGATTACAAAGAAAATTATCAAGAATGCATTAAAAAAATTTAACAATTTTCTATGAAACTTACATAAGACCTTGATACTAAAAAGAGATCGTCAAAAATGATCAAAGACACAATTTTTGAAAAAATTCCCCGAGTCTGAATAAAAATTTCACGAAAATTCCCGAACTTTTCAAAGTAAAAAAAAATCCCTGACAATCCCCGGTTTTTCCAGGGAGTAGACACCTTGTTATTTTATCTTACCTCTGATTTTTCGAATTTAGTAACCAAAACGATATGTCCGTCTTTCAAACGAGTCTCGATATTTTTAGGTACAATCGGCACTGGCGCTATCCTCGATGGGAACTGATAATGCACCTTTTCCGTCCAGCTTCTCTTCTGTCTACCTAAAGCCACATCGTCCCCCAAGAGACGCATCTTCCATCTAAAGTCATTGACCTCGGAATTTTTCAGGGCGGCGAACTCGTGCAGGCCTTTGCCGATTAAGAGGCCGATTTGCGAATCTAAATTCCTATCGCTTTTTATACCTTCGCGTTCTATAACTTTTAACACCGAACAAAACGGCTTTATATCACAGAGACGTCTCGTTTCATCCCGCAATTCTTCCACTTCTGCATTTGAGTTGATGCACGAAAATACGTATGACGGTGCATCCTTCAATGTTCCATGAAGAGGATACTTGCTAGCCTCGTCCCACAGATCCTGTTGAATGTTTATTAAGCGTATAAGTTTTGTACAAATTTTTCGTGTATATTAAATACACATGTTTCTCCCTCGCATACTTGCGTATTTAATCATCAGTTGCAACATGTACATATATTCTTTTTGTATATAACATTAATATTTCCTCTAATTAATAACATATGTTCATGAATAAATGACATCCAAATAACTTTTTTTGATTAAGTATATACACGTTTTATTTCTAGATGCTAGAACTGGTTTTACTTTTTACCTTCAAGAATATATGTTTTTGCAACATTACGCAAGTCGATTAGAATATGAGAATATACATTCGACTAGAGTCAGAGAGAAAAAACAATATTACCGCGCAATGACAGAAGAGATATATACAGGGTGATTCAGAACGAGTGTAACAAACTTTGACAGCTCGTTTGGGAGGTCATTCCGAGTGAAAAAATATCAATGAACATAGGTCCTACTTTAAATGAGCAAATGAGGAATCGTGATTCCTTGATTCATCGGTGCAATGCATGCATTCAAGCTCAGAAAGCATAATAAAACTAATGAATTCTAAATAAATATGTTTGCATACTCTCCCGTTCTGTTTTGATTTCTCAAAGGTCACTTCCTACAGAGCGTGATTGATTTTGCTGCTGATAGTGGCAAAATTTTAAAACTTGTGCAACTACCTAATTGAAAATAGGACCTATGTTCATTGACCTCCCCAAACGATCTGTCAAAGTTTGTTATCACCCTGTAGACACGTTGTAGGCTCACCTCCTTGATCTGATCCAAGGTAATATTGCGATTGATTTCAAACGGTATGACAACACCGTTTGGCATGAGGCACGTGAGTTCCACCACCGCGGGCTCCTGTGCATCCCCGGGCCTCTCCGCCCAAAAGTTATACTTGTACGCGCTCGGTATGGCACCGTGCACCATGATGATGATGATGATGATGATGATGAGGATGATGAATGGGAAAAAATTCGGGAACCTCTATATCAGGCACGAGAGTTAAACGCATGCACGTACGCGTGGTGGGCGAAGCACCACGTACATACGTAGATCCACTTTCACATCACGAAGACGGGTCGACGGGAGAGCGTTTCAATCAAAAATAACTCCCGACCCGTCTGTAACGTCTGACAGATCTCTGGTTCATCTTTCCCATTTGCGGTGGGAAAGCTGGTTCGCGCGAGTTAGTTTCGTAACATCGAAGAATTCGCGGTACAGATAGATATATACGTGTGTATGTGTATGTGTTATATATATATCTATCTCTCTCTCTCTCTCTCTCTCTCTCTCTCTCTATATATATATATATATATATATATATATATATATTGCTATTTACTCCGCTGTGTGACACGCTGCGAAATATTCCGTGTCTCCTCGAGATACAACGGGATACGGGATCGTCTCACATCCGCGACGAGACGGAGACGCATCGGGATCTCTTCTTTTTTTTTTCTTCTTTACTTTTTCAAAACAGAACCGACGTCTCCCACGCGTGCCAGGATACAAATAACCATTATCGTCCACACGTAATAACAAAACACGGTTCCGCCATTATTTACTTCGCGTTCAACCAGCAGCGGCAGCCAGCGATAGCAGCGAGCGGATCCCGTGTGAAACGCGCTTAAACGCGCAGATCTTTTGCGCATCGCGGTAGCCACGCTCTGATTGGCTGTCGGAGAAAGGAAATTTCTATTCAGGAAAGTATATTCAGGAAAGAGAATTATCCATATATTTCCGTTTTTATATATATATATATATAAGAAATTAATATATAAGAAATTTTATATATATATATATCAAAATTTATTAAAAGTTTAATTTTCTTATATATTTATTTAAAAATTTATTAATTTTTTATATATTTAACAATTTCAAAATTTATTAATTTTTTATATATTTTATATACATATATATATATATATATATATACATATATATATATATCAAAATATAACAAATTTTTTTATATATATTTATTTATATTTTTTATCTACATATATATATATATATATATTGTATATATATTTTTTTTATTGAATTCTTTTGTATACAGACATAATGAGTGCACTTTACGTTATACAAACGCTTCGATTGACCAATCAGAATAAATAAATAAGACGAAGATTGGGGGTTTGTTTTTTCAGCTGCACTTTCTGAACTAGTGTATTTATTTATGTGCACTAATGAACTGTCAGCGGTGAGATGATGCAGTCAGCTGCGATTGACAAACAAGTTGAAACGAGTTTCGGGTTCCTGACAGAACGGAGATCGATAGAAGAACGAAGTAAGGTTGTTGCATCTCCGGAGCTTAGGATTACTTAATCAATGCGTCACACACTGTATTGGAATGAGATAACCAAACATCCAAGAGTTGTCGCGAATTATTAAGGACATGCGTCGTACACGAGCGTAGCAGAAGTAAAATTATTCACGTCCGGAGAGGAAGGAGCTTCTTGCTCGTTTTATGTCAACAAAATGGGAAAAGCGATCAACAGTAATTTCATCTGATGATTTATCTCTCTTTCAATATATCGGTTACAACGTTGAACGACGTCATTGCGATGCAAAGACACCCAACACGCATTCTTCTAATAAATTCTTCAAACTATTTTGCCTCTAGTCAAGAATTTTAGTAAGTTGAGAATTTTATTTTGCCCCTTTCTTTTCAGCAAATTCAATGGAGATGCGAAATGCCTTAGGATTGATCACTGTATTGCTGCTCTTTGAAGCTGCGGCTTCTATCTCGTCGTCCCCGATCGTCATCCAGGCTGATTACGGACACAATTATCCAAACACCACAAATGCTACTGTGGAATATGTGTATTTGTATCCTGCAGCCAATGTAATTCTCGATGAAACCAACTCTCGATCGCATAATTCGCTTATTTCATCCATTTATTATTAAAACTGGACGATACGTGCTTTCAGATATCTGAAACTGCGAGGATACAGATAGAGAGTAACGCAACGCACAGTTTGCCATTGATAGTAATAGTGCGCCAAACAACGGGTATTCTATCCTGGCAGATACCTTTGCTAGTCGAGAGCGCAGATAGTTCTGTAGTATATAATAAAACTAGTCGAACACTATGTTCCACGAAATACTATCGATACGCGCCAAAGGACGAGGAGGAATATGTTATTGTCGGTATTTCTACAGCCAGCCGCGAGAATATTTGGTTTAATCTCAGCGTAGCGGAAGTGACGGACTTTTACTTACTATTAAGGTAAAAAAACAAGATTGATTGAGAAATGTACGAAAGAATTGTATATCTTTTTTTATAGCGTTTGATCTTTTACAGTTCGGGAAATAAGAGGGTGATAGAGATCTCTCCATCCGAGCCTATATATTATGGTTACATTTTCTCGAAACAGGCGGATAATTCCTCCGTTATTGTTCGCGTCGAATCGGACAATGATATCTGTATGACTGTGTCTATACAAAATACATCGGTGAGTCGTGAAATACTTTTGCTGAAAATAATGAAATTATTATATAAATTTCCGTTTTTTTTTTTTTTTTTTTGCTTTTGCAGTGTCCTGTGTTTGATTTAGAACGAAATATTGAGCTTTCTGGACATTGGCAGACTGTAAGCAGAAGAGGAGGTATTACGGTACCGGTGAGTAATTATAAGATTATATGTAGTGATCTCTTTTATAGGCATATATTTTATATATATTTGCGATGTAACATAGAATTGATATACTTGATGCAGAGAGAGGCTTATCCATCAGGATTCTTCGTCGTGCTCGTCGTTAAAGGGGAAGATACCGATTGTAACGGGATATCCGGCAGTAATCCTCTTCGTACGAAAAATGTCACGTTGATTATAAGTCCTACTATCACCAAACGAGATTATATCATTGCATCAGGATCAGCAGGGGCGATTGCATTGTGCTTTTGTATTTTTTACATAACGGCCGTGGTGGTGTTCAATATCAAAAAGAGCAGAGAGTACGCTAAACAAGAGCCGATAAACGAGGAAAACCAGGATATCGCCGATCACGTGCCGAGTCCCTCGATGACGGGAGAGGTAATTAAAATATCAAAGAGACTTGAAGTTTAAAAAAACAATATATATATCTATATAATGCTTTATTATTTATACATATATATTTACATATATATATATATATATATATTTATATAATATATAAAATATATATAGCTATATATTTTTTAAATATAATAATTTAAATGCATCTGCGAAAACATTTCACAGGTCAGGTCGAAGCAATGGGACTCTGTGGAGGAAGATTCGTCCCTGGACGAGGACGACATAGATCTAATGGAGGACGCACTCTCCGATAAGGATGTAATACGAACAAAGATCGTTCTCTCAGTTTGCGATCTCGCTCGCAAGGAACCGCGAATATTGCGACACAAATCTCGTTTGTATCTATATTATTTGATAACCGTTGCGGTTTTTTACACCCTACCGGTCGTCCAATTGGCGATAACGTATCAGCGCGTGCTGCATACGACCGGAAATCAAGATATGTGTTACTACAATTTTTTGTGCGCCCATCCGTTGGGTATGCTGTCCGACTTCAATCACGTGTTCTCGAATTTCGGATACTTTCTACTGGGCTTACTATTTATATTTCTAACTTATTCCCGAGAGCACAACGAGTCGGATACGGATATGACCAAGTGTTACGGCATACCGCAGCATTACGGTCTGTTTTACGCTATGGGCACGGCATTGATAATGGAAGGCATACTGTCGGCGAGTTATCACGTGTGTCCTAGCCGTAGTAATTTTCAATTTGGTAAGTAGCGCATGCAACAGAGAAGTAAATACATTTTCCAGGGTGTCTACTCTCTGGAAAAATCGGGGATTGTCAGAAATTTTTTACCTTGAAAAATCCGGGAATTTTCATGAAATTTTATTGAAACTGGGAATTTTTTCAAAAATTGTGTGTTTGATAATTTTATTGACGATCTCTTTTTAGTGTATCAAGGTCTTGTATAAGTTTTATAGAAAATTATTCAATTTTTTAAATAATTAAATTAGTACTCTTTAAGACGTTTATAATAAATTATTTTTTGTTTTATATTTTTATTTTATATTTTTGCATAACTTTAACGTTTAGATATAGTGATATATTGCACTTTGTTATTGTCCAAATTAATTTTACGATTAATAAATCAATATTAAATACTAGAAAAACTGCATTCTTGGTAACTTTCTTTGTAATCGTATGAATAGAAAACATTAGAAAGCGCATACAGTAAAGAAACTTATTTTAAAAAACGGCATCTACAAATTTTCTTATTTTACCTGGAATTTTGAATAAAAATACCTGGAAAATTAGGGAATTCTCAGGGAATTTTTTTACAAGATTTGAGTAGACACCCTATTTTCTTTCCACCTCGCGTCGTCTCTTATCTTATTGTTAGGTATATCGATAATTATTATTAATCGATATCGTTATCTGTTTCTTACAGACACCAGCTTTATGTATATAATCGCGGTGCTCTGCATGCTCAAGATCTATCAGAATCGTCACCCTGATATAAATGCCAGGGCACCGGTGACATTTGGAATTCTGGCCCTTATAATATTCGTAGGATTGATCGGAGTTTTGAACGGCTCCACATATTTCTGGGTGATATTCAGCATTCTGCATTTACTAATATGCTTTATTCTGACTGTACAAATATATTACATGGGGCGATGCAAATTCGACAGAGGTGCTTTTAACAGAATGATACAGGTATATTGACTTTCTCTTTTTCTTTAATATTCTTATAGTAATCGCTGCTAGACACTCGCCATTTGATTTTGTCATTTTACAGACATTCAAACATGACGCTCGCTGTGGTATATGGCATCTACTCCGGCCGCTCTATCCCGCAAGATTTATAATGCTCGTATTGGCGAATTTATGCAACGTCGGACTCGCGGTATTCGGGAATATGTATCACGAGGGCAATTTCGCTACGTTTTTACTAGCTATACTAATGTCTAACTTAATTTTATACACCTTTTTTTACATAGTGATGAAGGTATGTACATTCTCCTCTCTCTCTCTATTTCTGTCTTGACTTCTTTTGCGACTCCTGAAGTCATTTAGAATCTTTTATAATGCCCGAAAATCTTTTCAGCTTTGCCATAGAGAACGGATTCTTCTCACACCCGGGATTTACATCTTTTTGTCCATGCTATTTTGGGGAGCAGCTCTGTACTTCTTCGTGAATAAGACTATATCCTGGGCTCTTACTCCAGCCCAGTCCCGTCTGTATAATAAACCTTGCGAGTTATTGAACTTTTTTGATTCTCACGACATCTGGCACTTTCTTTCGGCATTGGCAATGTTCTTTTCGTTTATGGTGTTACTTACTTTGGACGACGATCTAATAGATGTACATCGTAGCCAAATACCAGTTTTTTGAAAATCTCTTATATAGTGATATATTTAAATTATGTATATAATTTAATATGTAATTTTATAACTTGTTTTTACAAGGTTGCTCGAATATATACAATGTATAGTTTACTTGGATAATGTTACCTAAAAATTGTACAAAGCATATAAAAAAACTCCTCTCTCTCTTGTGATAGAAACGCGCCATGATTATTGTCTGCACGAAAGGATTGCGCACAGTATCGGAAGTAGAATGAATAAACATATATAAATGCATACGAAATTCTATATAAGTTTTCCATCCAATTGACGGAAAAATTGGCTATTAAAAAGCCAGGCGTGATTAGCAAAAAAAAAAAAACGCAGATTCTTTTTCTTCTATAATGAGAATTAATTAATAAATTCTCATTAGAAGAAAAGAATCTGCGCTTTGTTAACCGCGCCTGACTCTTTAATAGTTCATTTTTCCATTAGTTGGATATTCAATACTAGAACCTTAGACTTCGGTTTTTAAAATATAACAAGTAAAATCGAAATCCTTCGATGGCGTCTTTTTTAGGAGATATGATAAAGAGCTTTAAAATAACTATATATATATATATATATATATATATATACATATATATATACACACATACATACATACACACACACATATATATATACACATATATATATATATATATATGCACACACACATACACGCTTTTCACGTAAAATGTGAAAAAAATAAATATTACATGCAAATTGTGCTCTTGTTGCACATATCATAAAACAATGTTGCGCGAGCATATTGTTTGTAAAATATTACTTTCGCGAGAAATGTGTGTCTGTGTGCACGCGCGCGTGGATAATTATACACAGAATGGCGTATTTTAGTAACGCATGTTCTTCCAGGTACAACATGTAGATTAAATTAAGGAAAGTAGTGTCTTATCAAAGCGTTATAATCGAAGAATTGAAAGTTGAAAGATAATGTGTTAAGATTCCATGCTATAATGTCGTTATAAATATATAATGCCGTTACAAATAAATAAGGTACTGATTGTGTGGATTTTAATAATTTATTTTATTATACAAATTTGTATTTCCAGACTTGTGCGACGGATTACGAGGGTGTCTAATTTGCGAAAGTTTAAGAACTGCGATAAACAAAGTGTAGCTGAAGGAACATGCGGTATTTTGAGAACTTCTCGAATCTCTCGTCACATTACAATGTAAGTATAATTCATAGACTCGCCACGGTCACATGAATGGCAGTGACGCGCTTTTTTTTTTCTATTTCCTAAAATATTTATTTTCGAGAATGTATGTATATCGAGCATTCTGTACCGGAAATTACGAGAAAAATCGCTCAACAAACTATCTAACTGATCGAATGCTATTCCGATATACTTTTGAATATTTCTCAAATTTTTTAATTAAAACCCTCGCCAAGGATTTAACCATCGAGATTCTTCAATCTTCAAGAGTGAAGTCAAAATTTAAAAAGCCTTTGAAACACACTATTTGAAATATCTCCTACTTGATTATTGATTTTCGATAACGGAGGAAAATTTGTGAAAACCGATACGAATAATTGTACGTCTTTGAGGATGAATTGTACTATATTGACGAGCATTTAATAAGCTGGAATGAATGAAGCGTGCGGCAAGCAAATACGCTTACACGCAAAACACACTCAGGACGAGATATCCGTGTCCTGGTGCTCTTGCCCCGTTGTTTCCATCTGCGACAAAGTTCTCTGCAATTCCGCTCGTTCGGCCGGTTGCAGTCTGTGCGCAATTTCCAGAACAGCGTCCATTCTGATCTCCGGACAGATGTCCAAAGCATCCTTGATACGCGTCACCACCGCGTCTCTCTTCACGCACGTTATATTACGCGACACGACACTGTCGTCCATTTTACGTTGAGCCTCTAACCAGCAGGACGCGGCGTCGTCCTGATCCCACAGGTACGATTCCGTCGTTCCCTTGTCCTCGATGAACCAGCGTCGCAACATCGCCCCCACTTGCCTGACATCGAGACTCGGCTGCGTCGACAGGATCTCGTTTTTAATTTCTTCCTCCAGAAGCCTGCGTCGTAATCGCCAGTAAAATGAACGTCGCGCTTTCTTCCACGGTATTATCTCCTGAATCGTGTTCTTCTCCAACATTCTCTCCGGCGTGTCGTGCAGATCGGCGAAATAAATGGCGACTTGACGGTACATTGGCTCCAGAAGCTTCTCGCGTTTACGAATCTCTGCTTCGAGTTCGATTCGCTCCTCCATCACGTTCACGGTCGACAATTTCTCCTAAAAAGATGCGTACACGTTACACAAACGAAAAGTTTCGAGTACAAATGTTCTAGATTCGATTATTTCGCAGGTACAATATATGAAATATTATTTCTTATGAGTATTATTCGAATCCTGAAAAATTAAACTTGATTATTGGATTCGACTCGGATTTTCAAGTATATTGAACTTGATCCCATCTCTAATCGCCGTATTTACCTTTAGCTTGGATATAATGGAATCGACTCTATGCATAGTTTTCACAATGTCCTTGATTCTAAATTTAATCTCTACAATCGCATCGGCTTCCAAGACGCCACCTCTGCTGGTATTGTCGGCAAACATCTCCATGAAACGAGGATTTATCGTAGGATCCACGACCGCCCAAGCGCCACCTCTGAGTTCTCCATTCGGTGGGATATAAACGAATATCGGCTTGCAATATTGTCGTAGCCCGTCGACGATGTACGCGCCAAACTTGACAATTTGCTCGTACATATCTATAAAAGAGAGAGAGAGAGAGAGAGAGAGAATGAGAGGATGATGAAATAAGACTGTAAGGATTAATCAAAGGACGATCGAAGGTCTCACCCTTCATGCCTCCGGAGAAACCTCTCCAATTAGCAAAGATAAATAACGGCAGCTCTTCCTTTCCGAAATCTTGGATAGCCTGCGCAGTCTTGTACGCGCTGTCCGGGAACCAAACCTGTCCCGCTTGAGACAGGGTCTTAGCTTCGGAATCCAGATTGGCGGGATCGGCTGGCAAATGCAGCTCGACGGTTCTAGTTTCGACGGCGATAACCCCGCAAGGTATACCACCTAGCCTGGCTCGTCCAGTCACCACGGTTTGCGCCCACGGCCTCATAATTTCCTACTCGTAGAAGACAAAAGCGAGTTAACGAAAATTTGCTGAAAAAGAAACGCGAGAGAAAGGAAAGAGCACTCACGTGCCACGATCCTCGGTCGAAGAAGCCGCTCTCCCAAGCATTGGACTCGGTGCAGAGTCTACCTTCTAGCATCCATCTTGGATCGTAGGCCGTTTTCGTGGGCATATAAGCGATTTCACGATCGATCGGATCCGTGATTGGCAAGAGTATCGGTAACGAGGCACCTTTGCTTTTGGGGAAGTAAGTGAGCCACTTCAAGGCGGTCGCGACTCCGTCCATGTCCCGGGCATCGGTCGCGTGAGACACCCCGTTGTAGTGCATGATTTGGGTGCCGCCCAGCTGATTGTTGCTGGCGTAAACCTCGCGGCCCAGTACGGTGTTCAACGCTCGGTAACCGGTCAGAATTATGTGCGAGTTCTCGATCTGGATCACTCTCTGGCCGAGACGCAACAGATAAGTGCCGATACCGATCGCGCGACACGACACTATAGAGATGGTAATTATCTCCTCGTAAGCCCGGGATGTTTCGCCCGCGATCAGACCGGCGTACTTGAGATTTTCCACCCCTAAGCTGTCGTCCTTGCCGATAATGTCCGTGATCCTGTAACGGGATTCGCCCACGGGATCCTCGATCAGCGAGGCCTTGACCGAATTGATGGATGCAAGACGCGCGTAATCATCCGGCGTGAGATATATGTATTTGAAGCCCTTCTCCGGCTCGTTCTCGTCCTCCCACGCGATCCTGAAGACGGCCTTCACCTCCTCGGCCAGACCGATACGGGCGCCGGAGTTGGCCGAGAAGTATATCCGCGGACACCCGAGCTGCCTCGCCCTCTCGGAAGCCCGGCAAAACAGCACATCCTCGCGTATCCCGAACGAGCCTATCAAATACGTGAGATCATTGGCGATGAGTATGATGTCCCGACCGTACGGACATTCCGGGGTATGCAGAGTCAACCGCCACGCGATCATGCCGACGTCGTTCTCGCCCGGCAATCGCTTCTGCTCGACCAATTGTTCTCCATCCAGCACCAACTCCACGACGTCCATCACCGGATTTGGGATCGCGATCAAAGTCTGACCATCGTTCAGCGGCCTCTCCTCCACGTATTTCTGCCACAGTTTCTCGACTTGTTGCCGGAACATGTCCGGCAAATCGTAGACGTAAGTCGTACCGGCGCTCTGAGCCTGGAATCTCTTTGCCTGGAGATAATCCTTGGTCAGATACGGCGTGGAGATCGGTAATCCGTGCATGAGACCCGGTCTCCAATTGGCCGCGTTCGCCGCTGTGGGCGGATAAGACTCGAAACGGATGATACCAGTCTTAGGATCGGTGGCCTCCGTGTAAAGATGCAAATCGATACTGTATCCGCTGTCGTTGGCGATGCAGAGGCGCAGGTTGGAGATCGGCTTCCCTGGCGCGGACCTTATGGTCATCTTGATCTCCGCCTGTCGCACGTGCAACTTCCACAACCTCGGCCCGTATCGCAACACCATACTGGTCACGCTCTCCTCTATTCTATTCGGATCCATGATAACCGTGGGTACGAAGTTCAGGAAGATGTGATTACACTCGGTGCGTTTCGCGAGAGGATGCGAGAACGCCACCTCCAATTCGTCCATAGCCTCGAGGAGAACGCGCTCGCCCTCGTTGTGAAGATAATCGAAGCTCGCCTCCTTCGTGATGAGATCGGAGTGCCGTATGATCGAGCGAATGAAGAAACGATAATCGGTAACCTGCTGACCCTTGGCGACCTTGGCCTGACCGAGATACAGATGCATCTTCTGATTCGACGTCGGGAGCGCCTCGAGATCGTACGTTCGCATACGATTCAATTCCAATTGGAAGGCGCAACCGGGCTCGAGATGCCGATAGATCCTATCCTCGACGAAACCCTCTCGCTGACGGAAGGTGAAGAACTTGGGGAACTGTCTCCTCTTGAGCGCGGCGAACGTCACTCTACGGATACCGCGGGATATCAATTCCTCTTTGTTGTTGGCGCACCAATCTCCGAACAATCGGGCCATAGTGGCGTCGTCCTCGGTGCCGCTCTCCTTGACCGCGATACTTAATATGTGAACTGATTCGGTGGACTTATCGTTGGTCGCCGCCGACGACGCGGTCGACGTTGTTCCATCCGCCGCTACGCTCAAGGACACATTGATGGACGTGCTGTGCCGCGACTCGCTGCCGGCAGCGTCCACCGCCTCCAACAATTTCGCGGACACCACCGGTGTTGGGCTCGACAGATCGTCCAACAGATCCAAGACCTCGTCCGCGTATTGGCTGAATTGCTCGAGATCCTGGAAAGCCGCCATCGCGCCGGCTCTATAATCCACCAAGGATTGATTCTGACGATTCGGATGATTGCTGGGTAAAACGAATTGGAAATATACCAGCGGCATCTCGCCGGATAGCTCCAGGTGTTGCAAACACGTGAGATCGTAACTGATGTAAGCCCGTCGCACGTAGACTTCCAAGGCGGCGTTACACACCGCGCGATTAGTATGGTAGAAGAAGTCGTGAAGGATATCGAAGATGGACGTTTCCGAAAGAATGAGCTTCTGCAAGTTCTCCGGATGGAAGTCGTGGCCGTACATATCCACTGCCGAGAGGAATATCGACTCCATTTGATTGTGTCTGAGCTCGTAGGCGGGTTGGTGAGCGGCGATCAACACTTGTCTGGCTCTCAGCGCGACGCGACTGTGTTCCGTGCGATTCAGGCTGGTCAGTTCAGTCAACGTGCTTGAGAGCTCGTCGGTAAGGCCGGGCTCGTTGGCCCACAAATGATCGATCAGCATGGTGACCAAGACGTTCTTCTTCGTCACTTGATTGTGACTGAAAATCATATCGGTGACGGTCGCCACGTCGTCCTTGTACTTCTCTATCAGCGCGGAAACGCATTTGTCGTAATGACCCTGCTGAAACTGGCTCTCAACCGTGTAATACTGTCGCAGTAGTTCGTGCACGGCGGTCTTCATTCGACCGCGTATACCGTTTCGATATCTCTGTACCAGTTGCACGATAGCTTGGGTCGTCAAGAAGAATACGTCGCGTTCAGCTCTCTTCGACAGAGTCGCTGCGTGTCCGTCAATCACGGCGGCGATTTGTTGACTTGGAAACTGAGCTAAGATCGACGTGATGTTTCGCTCGTACAACGCCATCAATTTGCGAATCTTCTTCTCCACCGAGATGGGAATTCTGCCGGATATCGTCGCGATCACCTCCTGCAGTTCCAGTAACGGTAAGTTAGGATCGCGCAACGAACACATGAATTTCTCGATCAGCTCCCGCAAGCGTGGCAAATGATACGGATCCGGCAGACAATAACCAGCCAATGTATTTTCCAAAGCGTTTCGGTACTTGGAATGAAGATGGTTCAATTTCTCCGGTACGCCGAGCACCACTGCCGCTGGGAACTGTCCCATGTACTCTTGCGCTTTCGTCACCAGCGACGGATCGTCCAGTTCGAGATGCGCGATCATGGTACCGGCTTCCAGTACAGCGCCAGGTCGCTTCACGTAAAAGACGCTACCCGCTTCGCTGGCAGTAACGGTCATCACCATTTTCATCACTTCGATTTCGGCGTACGCCTGACCGGTACCCACGTGACCGCCGTCCTCGACCAAAAAATTGATTAGCTTGCCGGCCGACGGTGATCTCAGTAAGGATGGATCGTTGTCCTTCTCGAAGATGCATGTCTGATTTCCCAACATGATTCTATAACGATCCACCTCCTCTCGCATGTAGGTCGTGAGACTCGCACCGTCCAGCGAGAGCAGCAAACCTCCGTCGGACATGCGATGGATCTCCACCTCTTTGTAAGCACCGTTCATCACGAGAAAATAGTTATTGGGACCGGATTTGGCAGTTTGCACTTTGTACTTGTATCCATCGTTGATAAGCTCTACCTGCAACATATAGTGTAATGAAATATTTGAAAGAAAATACTTGCCTACAACGCGAGACTACATCACTTCTGAAAAAGTTATCGTTGCGCGTTATTCGAGTAACATCGAGCAGGAAGCTTACATCGACAACGTTTTCTAAATCGTTGCTAGCCTGCACTTGGCCCTTTTCCAAGGCCGTCTGAAATCCGGTGAAAGCGGCCGTGATCGTTCTATCGGCGATATGAAGCGCTCCGCAGGTGACAGCCAGCAAGACGTCCGGCTTATCGCTGCGGACACGTTCTGAGATCAGCAGGTCGAGCCAAGCGGTGTCTATGTTATTCTGTTGAAAGGATTCGGTTTCCAGCAGAGTGATGAGATATTCGACCGTGGTCCTAAAATCGCCTCTGATACTCAATTCTTTCAGGGCCACGACTAAATTTTCCCTAGCCTGATTGCGGTCTTCGCCCCACGAGAAGCAATGGCCGAATTGCGAATCAGCGAACTCGTGAAGTCCCCCCGAAGCGCCGACCGAGAAGTAGCCCCATACGTTCTTGGACGATCGAAAATTCAACTCCTGCACCGTGCCGGAACTCGGTTTAAAGCCTAAAAAACAAATCCAAGTCGAATTGTAATTTAATATAACGCTAGGATCATACGCTAAACGTAAAGACGAAGCGATCTTACCTTCGTCAGGATTTTCGCTGGTGATTCTGGCTGCGATAACGTGGCCCCATGGGTGAGGCTTGTGACGCGGCTGATCGAAGTCGATCGGGTTATCGCCCCAGGGGCTTTCGCCATACAAGAGACGTATATCCTTGATGTAATGCAACGGCAAACCCATCGCTATTTGTAACTGGGCCGCTGGCAAGTTCACGTCCGACACCATCTCGGTGCAGGGATGTTCCACCTGAAGACGCGGGTTCAGCTCCAAGAAGTAATATCTGCCGGCCGTGTCGTATAGATACTCCACGGTACCCGCGCTAACGTATCCCACCATTTTTGCCAGTCTCACAGCGGCCTGTAATAGGTTTTGGACGGATCAATAGCGCAATCGCGATCAAGGTCATAATTAATGCCAAGGTCATAATTAATCGGTATTTATTTACCTTCTCCATCTCTTCAAAAACCTCCGATTTGGCGATCACGGCTGGCGCCTCCTCGATAATTTTCTGATGCCTCCTTTGGATAGAGCAGTCGCGTCCAAACAACGATATCGCGTTGCCGTAATTATCGGCAAGTAATTGCACTTCCAAGTGACGAGCGCATTTGGCAAGTTTCATGATAAATATCGGTGAGCCGGGTATTTCAGTCTGCACCTGTCTAAATATTAGAAATCCTTGAAATATAGAAACGGATGCAAAACAAAATCCCTTTTCCGGCAACCTTGAAGGCGTTTACCTGAACAAAGCGGGTAACTCCTCGGCGTTTTCAACTTTCCTGATCCCTTTACCGCCGCCACCCTCGCTCGCCTTCACCATGATCGGGAAGCCGATCTTGTTGGCTGCCGCCAGACACTCCTCCACAGAGCCGACGCATCCCTTCTTGAAAAGTTCCGACGATATCTTAATCTTTTTCCCGCTGTAATGCGCCGTCAATTCCGATCCCGACCAAGGAAGGGTCGGCACGTCCGCGGTTTGAGCGACTATGCTGGACGCGATTTTATCACCTAAAGCCCACATAGCCCTCTCGGACGGTCCTGTCAAGGAAATGTCACAGAGTGTAAATGGCATAAAACTGCGCGAATGTGTACGAGTATTAGTGATGGGATCAAGTATCTTACAAATAGGTTCGAATTTGTTTGCATGGTTCCGAATTCTCTATAATTACATCGAAAAAAAAAAACTACTTTCAAGTAGACTCGAATCCGAAAATAGATTCGAACCCTCTACAAGTACCTCGAAAAACAAGAGCAGTACTTCCAAGTACATTCGAACCTTGATCAAGTATGTTCGAATTTTTTATCTTAGAGTTTGAGTACTAACTTGTAAAAAATTCGATTCTTTATAAGTACTATTTCGAACCTTGCAGGTATTCAATCTAAAATTCGAATATAACTGTTCTAGATTCGATTACTTCGCACACACACACAAGTACAATATGTTTATTATTTCAAAATCCTAGGAAATAAAACTAAAATTATTAGATTTGACTCGGATTTTTAAGTACATATTGAACTTGATCCCATCACTAGCCGAAGAAAGAGAAAGAGAGAGAAAGAGACGCGTTTCTCTCTGTTTAATTAAAATCCGACTTGTTATATCTTTTTTTTATACCAATAAAGCAGATGTTATTTTTGTGGAGCAGTTCCGGAAGTTTCGGATTTTCCGAAGCGTGGCCCCATCCGGCCCAAATTGCTTGGACCTGAGTACGTAACGCGATATCGACGATCAGTTCCACGTTAGCGTAATTGTTGTTGTTGGTCCCACCCGGTACTGGCACGTACTGATCTGCCATCTTGATGTACTCCGCGTTCGCCTTCAGATCTTCCGGGGTGACCATCACCACGAAACGCACGGCCCTCTCGTTCTTAAACATCTCATAAGACCAGCGTCGAATCGATCGCATACATTTAACCGCCGCGATACCATTGTTGGCGATCAGCACCTGGAAACAAGCCAACGTAAAGGTCGATGCTTGACAGTTTTCTCTTTGTACTTTAGGCTGCTCTGACAATGAGCGTTATTCGGGGGGGGAGGGGGGGAGGGAGGGGGGAGGGAGGGAGGGAGGGAGGGGGAGAGAGGGAGAGAGAGAGAGAGAGAGAGTGAGAGAGAGTGAGAGAGTGTCCACGTTTTACCTTGTTGATAACCTTGGTGCCTCCGAAGCGATGGACAAATTCTTCGGGGGTCGCGACAGTGAAATCCTTCTCTTGGAGCCGATTTGGCGCCTGAATCATCACCGTACCCTGCGACATGCTGGGCCTATCAAATCACATATCTTTGTATAAGTATGTATTTATTATAACACATTATAATTTTTGTAATTATACATATATTAATAAAAATTATATATAATTATATATATATATATATATATATATATCTGTGTATAAATATATATATATATATATATATATATATCTGTGTATAAATATATATATATATATATATCTGTGTATAAATATATATATATATATATCTGTGTATAAATATATATATATATATATATATATATATATCTGTGTATAAATATATATAATTTATTTATTATATATATGTATATTTTTTGAAAAAATTATGGTAATATAAATACATACTTAATATTTTTATTTTTGACAGTCAAATATCTGGAAATCACGGGGGTTTTAGAAAAAAATGTATCAGACAAAAATTGTAGGGTTTCGAGGGATTCTTGTAACTTTTGCCTGATACATTTTTTTTCTAAAACCCCATGATGATTTTCAAATATTTGACTGTGTCAAAAATAAAATGGGACACATCCTATATATATATATATATATATATATATATATATATATATAGGATGTGTCCCATTTTATTTTTGACACAGTCAAATATTTGGAAATCATGGGGTTTTAGAAAAAAAATGTATCAGGCAAAAGTTAGAAGAATCCCTCGAAACCCTACAATTTTTGTCTGGTACATTTTTTTCTAAAACCCCCGTGATTTCCAGATATTTGACTGTCAAAAATAAAAATATTAAGTATGTATTTATATTACCATAATTTTTTCAAAAAATATACATATATATAATAAATAGATTATATATATTTATACACAGATATATAAATATTCTATTCAAGACATGAATATACAGGGTGTTTCGAAATTAAATATCAAAACTTCGGAAGCGTGTGGGGGATGGATAAACTAAGAAAAAAAGTCCTTTAGAGATTTGTCCGTTTTGCTTCGTTTTGAAGAAAATCGCAAAAAAATGAAACAAAAAATTTTCATCAAAAAACTTAAAACAACACTAAAATTATTAATTTTATCGAAAAGTACCATGAGATAAAAGTTGTAAAGCATGGAATTAAGAAAAGAGAGTGTATTAAACCCCTCCTGAAATAAAATTAGAAGATTGTAAATAAATACGCGACAACGCGAAATTATTGTTATCTGTTTAGTTTATATTTACATTCCATTAAGGAAATGATAATGAATATAAAAATGAAAGTACTGTTTTGTATGTCGCTGAGGTCATGATATACAAATAACGTCTGAATTTTTTAGTCATTTTGCTGAAGATGGTCCAAAGAAAGGACCGAAACATTCGATATAATTAGAGTAGAATTTAAAAACAAGTTTGTTGCGCCTAACATCCACGCATGGCTCTCATTAGCCTTCTTTGTACCTGCATTGCATTATTATATTAGAGCCTTTTTAATTTGTCATGAATATTTTTTGGTTTCCTTTTTTGCGATTTTCTCCAAAACGAAGCAAAAACGAGCAAATCTCTAAAGAACTGTTTTTCTTACAATTAGTTTATCGGTCCCTCACACGCTCCCGAAGTTTTGATATTTAATTTCGGGACACCCTGTAGATATCTAAATCTAGAATAGAATATTATTGCAATTAATTAATTATTCAGTCGCTAGTGGATAACTAATCAGAGTTTTAAAATAATTGACCAGAACTAGCTTCAGATATTTATTAAAAATTCACGACGTTTCGACCATGTGGTTGTGGTCCTTATCAAGTGAATATACTAAAAGTACATATATACAATTAGATGAGGTTGTTTTTTAGTTTTTACAAATTAGAATAATTTTTAAGAAGAAGGTAGCCACTTACAAATAAACGTTGATAGACAATTAATATTCAAACGTGTCACATTTCGTATAAGTTGAGTTACAGATTAGAAAGTTAAAACAAGCCAGCAACATGTCACAACTAAGGATCGTCAGTTTCTGTTTAAAATTAAGATAAAGCTATTTAGACGACCTTTATTATTTTGTCATATATACTATTCAAACATTCTGTGTCCTTTTGTGAGTTGATCTGAAGCTAGTTCTGGTCAATTATTTTAAAACTCTGATTAGAATATTATTGTATATAAATAAAAAATATATATTTTTATCGCGAAAATTCTTGAATAAGTATCAGTCGCTATATATACATATAATACTTTGCAATCATTCACGAGCAAAAACATTTCATATTGCGAGAATATGATTGATATAAACAGAATAAAGTATGTCGACTAATCTCTCTCGCGCGCGCTCATCTTTCTTTTTTTTTCCTATACAACTTAATCAATTCGACTAGTTGTTTCGATTGATTATCTGGCGTACTCCGACTATTACTTTTCTCGCAGCATCGATTAAAATTTCCTTCTCTCTCGACTCTCGCACTTCGTTTGTGCATTCGCAAAGTAAAATGTGATTACAATTCTGAAGCTGTTGACAGATGGTTCGCTTTCTCGTCCTTCGTGCCCTCCACGTTCCCATTTTTCACGTTTATGCTCGCTTTAGAACCCACGCGCAACAACAGATTGTCCGAGCTCTTCCAGTTCTTATCCTTCTCCGTATTCTCCGCCAAAACGAATCTCTTCATTCGCTTCTTCATCGTGACTTCCGACTCAAAAACGGGTCCGAATATTCAAGATCCAACGGCGGAAATTAACAAATACACGCGCGAAATCGCAGGATGATAACCGGACAGCTTCACGCACGATCAATAATGGAGCCAAAAATTCATCATGAGCTCATCAACTTGACTTTGCTTCTCGCTTGTATAAATGATCGCGAAAGATCCGACGAAGATAAGGAAATATTAAAGATAAAGAAATGTTAGTTTTTTTCTTTTTTTTTTCCTAAATGGTAATCAGTGCAACCTTGGGATATGTAGATGATCCTGCAAACTATCTCAAGTCTTACATGTGTGTTCGTATATCTTACGTACGTGCTATAATTATATTATCTTTATGTCGTCATAAAGCATTACCGCTCCAGTCGTCATTGACATTGCAAGATTATTCGTGGCATATTTAATAATATTGTAAAAAAAAGGATGACGAGGGAAAATAAAAAATCTTCTAAAATTGAAAAATAGTATGATGTATGATGTAATAAGAGAAACGAGTTGTTCCGATGATAAAGGCCAGACAGCCGAAGAACAATTTATTGTTAAACGTTATAAGAACGTTAATTCGATTCTCTTTTTAAATGCGAGACGCCAGCAATATGTGTTATCGGTAAAATATGGAGAATATTTTTACATCGCGGCACGTGTACAGCGCTGTCTGAATTGCAAAACTGCCTTTTCCACGTACTTTCGCGAAGAGGAGGAAAAGTAAAGCGAAAGGAAAGAGAGAGAACAACAAAACGAAATGAACGAATAACGTAGCACTTAACGTAGCGTTGACCGTCTTGTTAGAAAGGCGAGCGTTCACTGACGAATGCAAGTTTCTATCCAATTGACTATTCTTCATCGACACTGCAAGAATTCCCCTACCTTTTAGGTGTGATACTTGAGAAGAGACATGTATGATAATTTTCTGCTTTTTTTTAATAGACAGCTTCGAGGCAAAAAGAAGAGATGGGCGGTGTTAACCGGTTATAAATGTTTTCCTTTTAATTTTCCGTAATCATTGCATGACATAAATGCAGAAAATACTACGTATATTATTACTTTTCCGATATATTTACGATACATTTAATCGATCATACGAGACATTTAATCGATCACGCTCATTACCATATCGTACATATAACTTGATCGGAAAATCTCCGTTCTTTTTGACATATGAGAAACACGAGAAAAAACTTGTTGACTTAATTCGAAAGGTCAAATATCAATAAAATATCAATAATTTTTAAATTTTGCGATTTTTGACATTTCTCGAATGTCACCGACTTTTAAATGGAACTGTATGATTTTTTTTTTAAATCGATTTTTTTAAATTAGGAGGAATTGCTTTAAAGATAAAGGAATAAAAATCTTTACTGGCGATTTTTGACATTTCTCGAGTGTCACCGACGCTTTCTTTTAAATGGAACTGTATGATTTTTTTAAATCGATTTTCTCAAATTAGAAGGAATTCTCCTAAAGATAGGAAAATAAAATTTTTTACTCGCGATTTTCGATATTTCTCAAGTGTCAGTGATAAGCAAGAGAAATATCGAAAATCGTGAGTAAAAAATTTTATTGATATTTGACCTTTCGAGTTAAATCAACGAGTTATTTAATATATCTCGTATTACCATATTATCGAGATATTTGGATGAGGTAAAAAGAAGCGTAAATTTATAAAATATTTCTCGTAACTTTCGAAAAAAATGTGATATATCTCCAAAAATGTTCGCACACCTGTTCGATGATCATATCCTTAACATTTTCATTAATGTGCTTCATAAATCTGTCTGTATATCGCGGAAAATAAAATAATGCGCGGAGAAGATTGCATAACGACACGTTGTGTCGATATGTTGATCAATATGACATTTCAGAACTTGCTTATCAAGCTTATTCGCGCATATACACGGAGAGCAAAAAGCTATCGTCATCAATTATATATTAAAACGGAATTTGAAGGCCTTAAAAATTTTTTTTTTTATCGGAATCTCTCTGCTTCGTCTCCTCCTCATACGATCGTCGCGTTATGCGTGTTTATGCTAAAACGATAATGAATAAAGATTACGAATTTGTATATTACGCTCTAGTGCTCTGGGAAACGTAAAATGTATACGCATATGTTACATAATATTTTCTCCGTCCGCGATATCTCTCGTATATGTTCTTCGATAAAGAAGAAAACGACGCGATTTATCGATTCGACGTTTTTCGCTTTTCCGAAAACTGTCCTCGCTTTTTCTTTAACGAAGAAGAGATCTAAGGTACATCGCGTCCTATTTACGCATTTACCTTATTTACTTGCGTAACTATATGTGGGAAAAAAAGAGAAAGAAAGTAGGGAAAGCAATCTCTCCGATTCGTGTGTTATCAGCTGTTTTGGAGTATCTCGTGGTTCGATAATCACCGTAAGGTCGGATCGAATTTGCGGCCAAAAAATTCGCAAAAAAAAAACTAATCAAACATTAGTTTTTCACGATTTATCTAAAAGTGAACGCGATAACGACCTTGAAAAGAGGCGCGCAAAAAAAAAAAAAATTATTCTTGACATTACTAATTTTAATAAATTTATATGCGCGCTACTTAATGCGTTAGCTTTTATTGCTTTTCAATTATTTTTAATTATTATCATCAGAGCCTTCATATAATTAATTTATTATTTAACAAAAAAAATCTTTTTTCTCAATATAGATAATAAAATAGGGAGAACTGCGGGATCCCATGTATGCATGATACATTTTTATTTCGTCCATTTTTAATGTATGCATTAACTAAGTTTTTTATAGTCATCTGTTTCTTTTGTATGAATTTTTTTCATTTTTTTTTTTTTTTTTTTTTGGTTTCTATTTTTATTTGTACAGTTACAGGGACCGAAACCGAACGTTTAATTTTAAACTAATAAATAATGCCCAAAATTATTTAGGAGTTTTTTTTACTCGCGTTTGGCTCTTATTAGAGCCCTTTTTATTAACCTGAATATTGACATATTCAAAGCCTTTTTGTTTTATTGCTGTTTTTTTCTCAACGCCGAATATACACTCGCGTGGAAGCCTCTGTCTCTGAATATTCAAGCGTTCAGTGTCACGGGGTCGCAGAGGTGAGAAAGATTACAGTGCCAAAAAGGGAATAATACGTCCACGCGTCGTTCAATTTTTCTCTTCCCCCTCCCCCCTCGATTCGTCTATTTATGAATATAGCGATGCTCGCGCGTTGCGTAAGTGTTGCGTAGAAATTTACGGATTTTCGACGATATCACCCCGATGATACTTGAAATTTATCTAGATAGTGGAAGCATCAAACGTATATCGAGACGCAAGCGCGCGAGCACGAAGACTTATGAAGTAAAATCTCTTATGGAGGAGAGAGAAAGAGAGAGAATCTTTGTCCCGGAGAATCTCGAATCCACTCGTTATGACGTATTTAAATGAAATGACGGAAAAGCACAAATCACCTGAGACGCTTACGGCGCTCTACCAATCCTGGCGCGGCATTGCAGCTCTGCACCTGCGAATTGGCGCTATCGCGCCCCCCGCTCGGGAAGCTATCCTCGATCTCCTGCACCTCGCTAGGATCGGGATCGGGATCGGGCTCGGGCTCCCCGACGACAAAGCTCACCGGCGACTCCGACATCTCTCTCGCGCGAACGGACGACCCCGGGGAAGTAACGACACGTTCGACGATCGGCTGACTGGAATCTCCCGTCGAAGAATCGGACTCCTCCGTTTCCACCGCGTTACCTTCAAAACACACACATCAATCGCCATATATATGCCCTTTGATATGTTCTCGATTCGTGAATCGAGCGGTTCGAAGAATGACTTGCGAGACCGTTGCTTCGGGGACTGACCAAAAGTGATCTCTCCCTCGGAGAGGGTTTTACAATTTTTGGAAAAGTTAACTCGCGACGAGAGAAAGGGGGGAAGAGGGAAAGAAGAAGAAGAGCGTACACACCGTGGCTACCCCTTATAATAATAATAATAATAATAATAATATTTAAAAAAAAGAGAGAGATAGAGAAAATACACAGATAGACACGGCAAAAAAAGGGGGGGGGGGGCGGGGGGCTGTATGTTAAAAAGCGAATTATACGAAGAAATACCGAAATACAGGGAGTCCAGAAGACGACGTAGCATGCAGCCTAGCTACGTTCTTCGCTTCGGCGTCAATTCCTCCCCTACGTCGAGTGACATCTATAAGAACCAGGTGCCCGGTGAGCCGCGGTTCCTTCCTCCTGGTGTCGCGTCGCGCCGAATTAAGGGACGTCCAAGACTGGATCGCGCGCGTCGCACCGACTGGCCGAGAGTGTTCCAAGTTGGGACACTTTGTTGCAGTAACACCGTGTAGCGGTGGCGCGATATCGTGCGCGCGGACACGAGCTCAAGTGGGTTCAAGGGTCGTTGCGTCACGTTGCCCCTCGGTGGTGTCACGACGAGTCCCGCCAATCCCCGAGATTATTCCTTACACGCGACTCTCTCGTGCCGGACTCGGACGTCCAACCATCTCGGATCGCGATTTGGGGTCGATCTTTGATCCGTCGAGAAGAATCCCGAGAAGATCGAGGGGGGAAGGTCTCCTCTCTCTCTCTCTCTCTCTCTTCGAAATTTTCACGTTACGATGCCTCCCTTTTTATTTATTTGTTTCAAGCTTTTGTGCGCGAATCGACGAACATCGGGCAGAACGATGCTCGCGTTCATTTCTGTCTATGATGTAAGTACTCATCCCAAGCGTCTCGTCTCGTATTTATTTCATCTTCAAGGACTGCGGAACGCAATCATTAGGGAGATACTACGCACTGCATTATTGTGCACGTGACGCACGTAAATTATTTTGAATCTTTTTAATGGCGCTTTTGAATCTTTATTTCGCAAAAAGCTAATCTCTCTATACATATATGCTTGTATGTGGATATAAATAAAAAACGAGAACTTTAATTGCCATTGTCTTGCATTATGCAAATGAAAATCAAAATCAATGGGAGGCATTCCGTGCGAAAACGGATATATTAGGTTCAATTAAAACACGAGTAGAATCGAGAATCCTCAAGAGTCACCCGAGTGCGCGCGCATGCGTGTTTTACGCGAAAATTATCGCTTACCAAAACGACACTCATTAATGATAGCGCGCTCGTCAATTATTGCTTCTCGTTGTATTTTTCAAAGAAAAGAAGAAAAAAAACGAGACAGAAAAGAGAATTAATATTCCATCTAAATTCGCATATGCGCGACACATTTCCACTTTTTTTTTTTTCAAAAAAAATCCGCGCTCTTTTCGGAAAAATCTCTGTATCGAGGAGAATCGCTTGTATGTACATATGTACATATATATTTCTAAAAGTTATGTCGCGCAAGAGTGTTTATATAGATTTTCGCGAGCGAGGTTGTCAACAAGAAAAAAAGAAAAACAAATGAACCGAGAGCGGTCATTGGTCGGACGGAGTGTCAGGCGACGCGCCGACGACGGCGATTGGCTCGCGCGACGCGGCGCGATCCTCCGCTGCATGCATCCGCGTCGACGACTGTCTTCGCGAGCGGATCGCGCGGATTTTCTCGATCTCGCCATCCTGGTACATAACACGAAATCTCTCGCGACACTCGAGTGTTAAAACGCACAAAGCACGCATGACACAAGCAGCACTCACCGGTGACGAGTCTTGCGCGGCGGAGTGGCCCGCTCCTGCTTGAGGTTAGGTTCGTCCCTTCGTTCCTGTTCTGTCATTCGAGTCGCTCGCTGTCACGCTTTTATTCTCACGCGAAAGGCCCGTTCACCACCACGTGTATCGAATACTTCTTTTGTTTTGTTTTATTTTTTTTTTCTCCTTTTCTGGCGAATCAATCGCGCGAGCCTTCCCGACGAAGAAGGTGACTAAACGAGTCGAGCCGTTTTCACCGCGCGATTGTAACCTTTTTTTTTCTTCCTTTTCCCTTCGCACACGATCGCTACCACTGTGGTTCTTCGATGTATATACGGAGAAACGAGAAAATTTCACGTGTGTACCGACACCTTTCTATCCACTCATCTCGCTGACTCGCCTTCTGATCGTCGCGCGAGTTTCGCGCTCGTTTTTATCGGTCGGCAATATGTACATACGTTTGTACAGGTTCGTCTGAGACAGGTGTCGCGGAAAACTCAACGTAGACAGAGCTGCGTTCCAAAATTTACTCCTTAGGGTAGAGTAGCGTTTGCTTGACCAATCAGAACAAAGAAATTTGTATTTCTTTTGTCCTAATTGGTCAATCAAACGCTACTCTACTCCAAGGAGTAAATTTTGGAACGCAATCCAGAGAGAATCAAGGAAATTAAGGAAGAGTGGAGCGAATAGTGTTCTCTATTCTGATTGGTTCCGCCATTTTCAGGTCAACTTCCGCAAATGTGCATATATATATCACTCTGATATAACCTAGTCACTAGTCACTATCATTTGGTATATAATTAAAAAGAAGAAGGTTTTAATAAACAAACATGTATTAACATATATAAACATATATTAACATATATTTTTTACGCATGTCATATAAAACCATGAAATAAAGTTAACCTTTTACAAAGACTCATTATAATTATTTTGTGTTACGAATTATACATTATTTTGTGACAAGATGACAGTTTGTGCAGCAAAAAATTGCCGAAATACAAGTTTAAAAGGAGCAAAAATGTGTTATTTTCCTTCAGATCCAGAACAAAAGGCAAAATGGATAACAAATGTCAGGCGAGAAAACTGGCTTCCAAATAAATACTCAGCATTATGTGAGGTAATTTGCTTTAACTTAATTGTGATTTGTCATATACAAAAGTATATTATAACTAAATAGTATAAGATAGTATAGATGTATTTAATGTCTGACAAGCAAAGGACATGTATAGCGAATATAACTCAGTAACATAGTAACTTTTGTAATATTTTAATATTTTAACTATGGACCACAACTATATTACAGCAAGACAACCATAAGTCAGCAGCGGCTGAAGAGATGCAAGTGAGCGTCGAAACGTTTCGCCTTCCGAATTTAACTCAATGTTAATTAATATTAATAAATAGTGTTCTAATTTCTAATGCTCGTTTAAGGCCTTTTTCTTATACAATTTTATTATTAATAGCACGAGCTCTCAATTGTTTTATTTATAATTATATTAAATAGTATAAATATAAATTAAAAAAATACTTATATGTATACATATATAATTCACGCTGTTAATAAGAGGTATTATTTGTGACAATTTTTGTGTTTATTTTATAGAATCAATAAATGTACATTTTGTTTTTTAATGCGTTAAGTATAAAATAATGGATATTTTAATTTAGAAAATTATTTATCAAATAAATTTCAGTTTTGAAAGCAGACATCTAAACATTATTTTAAAAAATAGTGATTTTAAAATCTTATTTTTTTCAGTATCATTTTGTAGCTGATGCATTTGAAAAACAACGCGTTGATGGAACTAAAAAATTAAAACTAAATGCAATTCCAACAATTTTTGGAGAGCTTGTCACCCAGATATTAAATCAACGGAAAACAGGTAAAGTTTACTTATACAATTTTCAATTTTAAAACAGAATTATTGAAAATATTTTTGTGATTTGTATTACAAATTTTCTTAAAGATCATATTGTATACTCAAATTATTTTACTCTATTAATATTTTTTGTAATAAAAATAATAAATATTATTAATAATATTTGTAAATAATAACATGTAAAATGTTTTATACTTATCATTTAAGTAAATACTGAATGTTGCTCTGAAAAAACTAGTACTGCAACGCATTGTACGGATTCACGAAAGGATTCTTCAGTACTAACATGTGAACATCAAGATCTGGATTCTACCAATATATTTTATGAAAAGGAAATACCCGTAAAAGAACAAAACACAATGATTTCTGTGTTAAAACCAATAGATCTCATTCAAAAATGCACTGAAAAAAATCCTTATTTTCAAGAGGAAGCAAGTACTTCAACAGTGATAGCTGTCGATAATACATGCACTGAGGAAAATTCTAACGATAACACTGAAGTTGCTAAACTTGTAAAGAAATGTAAAAAATTTGAACAACTTTATAAGCAAAGTGAAAAATTAAAAATAAAAATGAAAAGGGCCTATAAACAAAAAGAAATGGTTTTAAAGCGTAGAATAAAAACATTGGAACAACAAATAGGTATTAATGAAAAATTAAATGGTTTCTTTAGAGTTTTCAGTAGTAATCAAATAAAATATGCTTCCGGGCAATTGAAACGAATGCCAAAGTGGTGTGATAAAGCATTAATTTAGGGTTATAAATTAAAGTTTGCATGTGGATATCGTGGATACTCTGGATATCGTGAGTTACTTAATCAAGGCTTTCCATTACCTTCTTTAAGAACTTTAAATGAAAAATTGGATGGTTGGAAATTTACAAGTGGCATATCAGATGAAATCTTTCAATTTTTAAAATTTAAGATAAGCAGCTTTAAATCTGATAAAGATAGAGATTGTCTCATTGTTCTGGATGAAATTAGTATAACTTCAGGTATTCAGTATGATGCTAGTGTTGCTGACTATATTGGCTATGTTACATTATCAGATCATAACAGTAAAGAACTTGCTACACATGGCTTAGTTTTTATGTTAGCAGGTATATCTCATCGTTGGAAACAAACTGTTGCATTTTATTTTACAGGAAATAGCACTAATGGAAGTAAATTCAACATTATAATTCTAGAAATCATTAATAAAGCAGAAAGTATAGATTTAAATTGTAAAATGATTAATTTGACGGCCAAGTAATTTGTTGAGGACAAATAAAACGCGAGCAAACCAATGATCGTGATATAAATATTTATTTTAAATTAAACAGATCTTTTACACGTCCGACATTTAGAAAGATCGCGACAAAAGACATCGGAAATTGATTAAACATAAATAACATTCTTAGTTACATGTAACTAAGAAGAAAGATAATTAATAGCTTAGTTCATAGCAAATGCTAGACTAACTATTAAATAGAATTACGCGCCAAAATTATATCTTACAGTTCGGCCAGCCTGAAAAAGCATTCGTCCCGAATGTAAATTTTAATAAATTAAAAACTTCAATAAAAACATGAAACAATTTAAAAGTTAGTTAAGCAAATGCTTTACAATAATGAGAATAAGAAAAATATAATAATACAATATTAATAATAAGAATAATTAAATATTCAAGAAAGAAATTAATTTTCACACAAATTAAAGGAAAATACAAATAAATACAAATCTTAATCATCGGGTTTTTTCCAAAGTTTTAAACGATCAGGAGATAAAATAGAATTATAGGGTTTGGAAGAAATATTAAATCCGGGAATATCTTTAACAACATACCGGTTATTGTTTAAAGCTTTTACAATTAAATACGGACCTTTATAAAGAGGTTTAAGCTTTTTGTCTTCTCCGGATTTAATTGAAGAATCTCTTATTAAAACAAAATCGCCAGGAAGATATTGAAAAGGTTTCTTATGAATTTTGTCATAATAAATTTTATTATAATTTTTAATTTTTTCAGTAGCATCTAAAGCTAACTGACGATTAACATTTCTTACTTCCTCGAAATTTAAATCTACTTTAGCAAGAAGATTAAGTTTTCTGACTAAATCTACATCAACATGATTACGTTGATCATATCCAAGTAATAACTTGGAAGGAGAAGCTTTAAGAGATGAATGGAAAGTATTATTAATAATATATTGAATTGTACCAAGATGTGAACTCCATCCATGAAATTCTTCAACTAATTTTTTTAAACAAGATTTTAAAAATCTGTTGATTCTTTCAACAATTCCATTTGCCCAAGGGGCTGCAACCGCAATTTGACGATGTTTAATATTATGAGAACGCAAAAATTCAGCGAACTCCTGCGAAGTAAATGCAGTGCCCCTGTCTGAAACTAAAGTTTCTGGATTTCCAAAAGAAATAAACAAAGAAGATAAATGTTTAATTGATTCTTTTGAACTAATAGATTTTACCGCAAAAAGCCAGGTAAAACGAGTAAACGCATCTACAACAATAAAAATATATTTAAAACCATTAGAAGATCTATTAAGGGGACCAAAATGATCAATATGTAAAAGTATAAAAGGAACTGAAGGAAAATCGGAAATTTGTAATTCTCCTTCGCGAGAGTTCACCGATGAATTATTCATTAAACATGTTAAACAATTGTTGATATAATCAAAAACTTTCTTACGTAAAGAAGGAAACCAATAATTAGAATTGATTCCTTGAACAGTTTTTTCAATACCACAATGAGCCATATTATCATGATATGTACGAATAACATTTAAAATCATAGAATCAGGTATAACAAAACGAGATTTGTCAAGACATTTCCTAAAAACCAGACCATCAATCAATTCAAATTTCTCATGATCATTGAATTCAAGGTTTTCAGCAATAGATTTAAGTCTTGGATCTTGTAATTGCTTAAATTCAAGCTCTCTCTCAAGAGGTAATGGCTCAACAATAGCAATAATACGACTAAGCGCATCGACATGAGACATACGACGACCTTCACGGTGGACAATTTTAAATTTATAGTTTTGGAGGCGGAGAGTCCATCTAGCAACTCTAGGATTAAGATGAGCCTTATTAACAGCATAGACCAGAGCATGACAGTCAGTAATAACTGTAAAATCAATTCCATATAAATAAATATGAAAACGCTCGATTGATTTAACCAATGCAAGCATTTCAAGCTCAAAACTGTGGTAATTTGCTTCGGCCTTATTAGTTGTTTGACTAAAATAAGCAACTGCACCCCAATTACCAGAGTTCTGCTTCTGCAATAAAATAGCAGCTAGAGCCAAAGAACTTGCATCAGTATGAAGCTCTGTCTCAGAATACGGATTATATAAACACAAAATTGGAAAAGATGTTAATTCCTTTTTTAATAATTCAAAAGCTTGATTACAAGCGTCATCAAATTTAAAATCAACTGATTTTCTTAAAAGATTTTGTAAAGGTTTTGTTTTAGAAGCAAAATTTTGAATAAACTTGCGAAAATAATTCGCCAAACCTAAAAATCTCTGAACCTCCAAAACTTTCTTTGGTTTAGGAAAATTTCTCACCGCGTCAGTATGTCTCTGACTAAGAGTTATCTCAGAAGGAGAAAGAATATAACCAAGATATTCGACCCTAGTTTTCAGGAAATGACATTTCTTAAAATTGACTTGAAACTGAAAACGTTTGAGCAATAAAAGCACTTTCTTTAAAGTATTTAAATTATCATTAATAGAAACGGATGGAATTAAAATATCATCAATGTATACAAGAACGTCATCCTCCCGAATCAATGGTTGAAGTATTTGAACTAAACGTTTTTGAAACTCAGCAGGAGCTTCGCAAAAACCAAAAGGAAGTCTAGTAAATTCAAACTGGCCATCAGGAGTGGCAAAAGAAAAATATTTCATGTGATCGGGATGTAATTTTATTTGATGAAAACCATCTTTTAAATCAAGTAAGGAAAAAACAGTTTTATTGCTCAAGCGTGCTAAACAATCTTCAATAAGAGGAAACGGATATTTCTGTTTTACGACTCTATCGTTTAAAGGACGAAGATCGACACATAAACGCAAAGAGCCATTTTTTTTGCGAACCGGAACAACGCGAGCACAATAAGGAGAATTACTATATTTAATTATGCCCCGTTTAAGAAGGTCATCCGTAATCTCTCTTATTTGTAATCTTTCAGCCCAAGCAAAACGTCTTGGAGAATATGCATAAGTAGTATCATCTTTGAGAACAACTTTCACTAAATATTCTTCTGAATCTAACTCGATCTCAGAATTCTCAATTTCTTTAAGAAGAGAAATTAATTGATTTTTAATGACATTATCAAAGTCAATATTTAAATCAGATAAAATTGAATCGAAATCATTAGAAAAATCATTATTAATATCAGAAAAAGCTACTTCGTGTAATAAATTTAATTTATTCTCAGAATCCTCTGATGGATTATAAATGATTTTAATTTTATTATATTTAAAAAAATCACAACCAATAATTAAATCAGCAGAAATTGAATCACTTCCAAGAACATGAAGATTAATTTCAGCAAGATAATCAGGTAAAGACTGTAAATTAATAACAGTAGAAATTGAACCAAAAATAGAAATAGGAGTATTATTTACAGCTTTGAAAGCATTAACTGATTTGTTCAAAGAATTAATAGGAAGATTGAAAAATTTCTTAAAAACTGAAGGACAAATAAAAGAGATCGGACTTCCGGTATCAATTAGTGCAATTAAATTACAAGAAATGTGATTTAAAATTACGACCTTAAGATAGGAGTCACAAGTCTCAATCATCCTGTCAGAATCCTGTGATATAACAGCTACCGTTGAAGAATGTGTCGAAGTATCAGGGACATCAGTCGCAGAAATCGAAGACGAAGAAGAAGACTCAGAAGATTCGCTGACTGCAGAAACAGCAGATGTTGCTTTTGAAGAAAGGGATGAGGATGTGCGTAACTGCTCCTTTTTCTTCAATTTAAAGCAATCCGCACGAACATGACCCTTGGCTCGACAATATACGCAGAAAAGATCCTTGTTTTCAATCTTCTGCGAAGAATCTTTTTCCAAAGAAACTCCTGGAACTTTCGATTTATCGAATTGTTTAGCACCACCAATAGCCTTCCTAGAAGAAAACGAAGTTGTAATATGGTGCATTTGTTCTAAAAATTCATCCACAGAATCGACTTGTAATGCAGCTGCTGTGCCTCTTAATGCATTACTGCCAATGCCATCTATGATTAAATGAATTGAATCTTGATCCGATAACTTAAGACTTTGCATTATCGTAAGTTTATCGAGAGCATATTCTTGAAAAGATTCCTTGTTAAAATTCCAACAGCGAGCTTCCACCTTCTGCATTACAACATGGAACAAAACTCTTCTTTTAAATCGCTTAGTAATTGCTTCTTTGAAACTTGTCCAGGAACGATTTACTGTGCCGGTTGACAAATCAAACCAACGACGAGCAGATTTATTTAGCTTACTAATCGCTGCAAGGAGAGAGACTCCATCCGAAACTCCATGGATTCCAGCAACACTTTCAATCTTTTGAAGCCAAATCACGACATCTTCATCCTCAGTACCACCAAAAGCAGGAAGTTGAGAGGCTAAAAGTTTCATAGCTTGTCCGGTTGGAACTGAAGAAAAAGCAGAACGAGGAGAAGTATTTGTATCCGTTGAATTAGAATCAGAAGCGCCAATAGTATTTGAATCATGAGGATTCGAAACGTTGCGGTTATTTCCCAAAGAAGTTAATATTTGTTGTAACATAATTTGTTGATGACGCATCTGTTCTGCTACAAGACCACATAATTGAGTAATTGCGTTGTCACTCGACATAACTGGTTGAGAACCATTTGAACCAGAAGAAACTTGAATATTTGTAGAAAGAGAATGTGTTTCTTGAATCGTAGATAATGGAGGATTATTTGATACGACCTGAGGATCCCGGTTTCCACGAGACACAACAGCATCATCATAAACATCCTCACGAGATCCAGAAGTATGTTGTCCATTTTCCACATAAATCATGATCGACTCGATGCAAGACTTGATCGTCTTAGGGAGAGGTGTTATTCCACAACGACGAGCTTCTGCTTGTAGCTCCTTCAGAGACATGCCTTCTAATTGTTGACGAAACATGGTTTTCTTTCTTGAAGAAAAATTCACTCACTCGCGAACGAAGAAGTAAATGAATTTAAATCGAATTTTAATCACGATCAAAACGGCAAAGCACAAGCGTATAAATTAATATATCCCGCTTCTGAGCTGTAAAATGATTAATTTGACGGCCAAGTAATTTGTTGAGGACAAATAAAACGCGAGCAAACCAATGATCGTGATATAAATATTTATTTTAAATTAAACAGATCTTTTACACGTCCGACATTTAGAAAGATCGCGACAAAAGACATCGGAAATTGATTAAACATAAATAACATTCTTAGTTACATGTAACTAAGAAGAAAGATAATTAATAGCTTAGTTCATAGCAAATGCTAGACTAACTATTAAATAGAATTACGCGCCAAAATTATATCTTACAAAATATTTACGGTATTGTTTCCGATATGGGAGCTCCAAATCAAGTGATGTGGAGAACATTTGATATTAATGTCTCTCGACATTCCACTATAAAAAATAAATGCATGCATCCATTTCGTAACGATAGATATTTGTATTTTTTTCACGATGTTTGTCATGGTATTAAAAATTTTAAAGAAGGAATGTTGAATTACAAAACAGTTACAATTCCAGAAAGTTTTGTAAAAAAGTACAGCTTACTTTTAAATAAAGCTAATACTCAACATTTTTATGATCTACTTGATAAACAAAAAGATGTACATTTTTTACTAGCACCAAAATTAAAAAATGATTATTTAGACACATCTAAACATTTCCAAAAAATGCGCGTTCCAAGTGTTAGTAATGTTTTAAGCCATGAAGTCAGCACAGCTTTGCAGTTTTTTAGTGTAGAATGTTCCAAACCAGAATATAAAACAACAGCCTGGCTAGCTGGATATATGGCTCGATGGTTTAAAATTACTACTTCAAGAAAGTTATCTATTGCGATAAGTAAGAAAAATGAGAAACAATTTAATGAAACTATGGATTTTCTTAATGAATTCATCGAGTTTATGAGATGTATAAATTTTGGCAATAAGTTTGTCTGGAAACTATTTCAAAAAAGTATCATTTTATCAACTATGTCAATAATAGAGTTATCCACTTATTTAATTGAAAAAAGGAATTACAGTTTTGTTTTAACAAGCCACTTTACTCAAGATTGCGTTGAAAATTTATTTTCAGTTTTATGTTTAAAGAATTCTACATTGAATGCTCTTCAATATAAAACTAATTTAAGACTAGTCGCTATTTCTCACTATATGACAAGTTTCTACTAGTAATTATTCATATGATGATCGCGAATTTTTACCTGATTTTTTAAGTACAATTCAAGAAATCAGAAAAAAAAGAACAGACTCATTCAATCTTGAAGATGAAAAAGAAAGTACACAAAGAAATATTTCTCAGTTAACTAATGTAAAATTAAATATTTTACATAACATAAGCGGTTACATAATTTCTAGTATTAAAAAATATATAAAAACGTGCAATCGATGCATGTTATCTTTAGGTAGTTATAAGTGTAATTTAAGAAATTATAATGTTCTAACATCTTTAAGATGCTATGCAATCGATACACTATTTTTTGTAAATGATCGAACTTTTAATTTTTTTATTGAAATGGAGAAAATATTTCGTTCATTTATTAACGATTGTAGAAGTAAGAATAAAAGAAAATTCTTTATTTCGAAATGCCATAACATTCCTTTCTTTGTGCCATCGTGTCATAACTTAAAAAATAATATTATTAAAAAATTTATAACGTTTAGATTAAAAATAAATCCAAGGAAAGGTCGCATTCAAAAAATTAGACAGTATTATGGAAGCAAAACAATGGCTATGCATAATATCAAATGATCTTCTTTTGCTATTTATTAAACTGATGACAGACTTTGTGATGAAGTCTTTGTATTAATTTTAGGAATGTTTAAGACATAAATGTTTCGAATACGTGCAATAATTGTGATAGTAACTATAGACTAAAGATAGCAATCTTTTTTGAATTATTTTTCGTTTATTTTTGCACATTTTTTTTACATTATTGTATTAAAATTTATTTTATAATTATAATGATATTGTAAACGTATTATCGTTATTTTCTTTTGTCATTATTTATTTGCTGTTGTTACTAATATTAAATAATAAATATCTTTTTTTTAATTGTTCCTTTATTTAACAGCACTCCCAAAATACTCTTATATTACATGTTGTATTGATTAGTAATATTTCCAATTATTAGTAAATTTGTCATATAGCATTTTATTTTTTAATTTTATTATGTATTTTTTTTTTTAGGTAAGACGGACAACTGTTACGGAATTATGGATGCATCAACTACAAATACATGGATTTAATATTTGATTTGTATTTATCAAATTAAAAATTGTATTCAGTTTTGTAATATGTATATTTATCTATATTTTCTTCATATTATGCACATTTATAAATTGTACATAAGTAAATACACTTCCTATATTTATGGCAGAATAAAAATGTGTGAAATTTCCTTTTATTGCATAATTAATACTTCAAATTCGCATATATCTATTTATAATACTGTAATATTGTATTCGAAAAATATTATTTAATAATTCGATCAATGATTATATAATATATAATATAAGAACACAGGTAAATAAATAAATAGAAAAATTCTATAATTTATAATTAAAAATAAACATTCCTATTATATATACTAATGTCATTGTCCCAGAGTGACCGCGTATTTATTTATGCTTATATAATATGAGCCTTGACATTTTTTATTTTTTAGGGATTCAATGGATGCAAATAAAACATATATGTAAAAAAATACTACAATATTTTTCGAATATTGAAAGAAATTCTAAATATGCAAATAAGCAAGTAATTTAAAAAGGTGTACGTATGTAAATGTAACTGGAATCTAAAGAAATTAAATACTCCGCTCATTACCAAAATATTACCTGAAAATGGCGGACTCCCGGTGAATCCGCTTCACTCTTCCTTGATTCTCTCTGAACGTAGACCAGAGAGAATCAAGGCAGGATTCTCTCTGAACGTAGACGTGAGTGCGGTTGTTACAAGTGACGACTAGAGGTCGGGATTCGACAGGCGCCCTACGTGACCATACGCGTTTCAAGCTTTCGATTCGAATTCGAGAAAGGTATCGATATAGAACGTCAATTGTTTTCTGCGCGTCTCGGAAAAGAATTGTATTTGTATCCTCTCGCATAACGAATATATTATAAGATATATTCCGTGACACATTTTAATTTTCTTCTCTTCATTTTCTTGTAAATAACCTCTCTATCATTTATCACTGTCTAAAAATAGCTGTGTATATTTGTGCGATTCTTCTTGTTTACTTTTTTAATATTCAAGTTACTTGATGTGTTTGTAAAAAAAATAAAATTTTTTTTAAACTATCTTCACAGCGAATGTACAAGGATATATTCCGCGACATTTGGATGAATTTTCTTCTCTTTATTTTCTTGTAATTATAACCTCTATTATTTATCACAGTCTAAAAATAGCTGTATATTTTTGTAGATTCTTCTTGTTTATTTTTTAAATATTCGAGTTACTTTGACGTGTTTGTTTATGAATAAAAAAAACTTGTTGAAATTGAATGTATTATTAGTGAATATGTTATGTCAACGTATAATGAAGGCGATGATTATAATGCGCATAATCGAGTTTGACATTGCAGGCTAAAGTCACATCGCAGAGGCGTAGACGCGAGCAAATCGGAAGAAAATCATGGCCGACAAATCTGACGAAGACTTGAAGTCTTGTTCAGTGTTGAGCGTAGCGCTAAGTAGAATCATCGAGCACACTGCAAACGAAGAATTTCGAGACCAGTGTTTCAAAGTGTTGAAGACCGACAACAGGCTTGGCGCGCAAACGGCTCTCGCGGCCAACTTATCGTCGAGTTTGTCTCACGTTAACCAGGTTACTCAAGAACGACGGAAAACTACGAAGAAGAAGAGTATGAAGGAATCCACAGATGACAAAACTCAATAAACATTCGCTAATTTAATTATATATCTTTCCTCGTTTGTTCGCTCGCTCTCTCTCTCTCTCTCTCTCTCTTTCTTTAGCGAAGAGATATGTCAAAATGTAAATGTAAATTATAAATTTAATAATATTCTGTTAATAAACAATGTAACTGTAAATTATAAATTTAATAATATTCTGTTAATAGACAATGTAAAGATGCAAATTATAAATTTAATAATATTCTGTAGTGAAAAGAAAGTGTTATTAATGAATTAGTCTTTTTACTCAAACTAATAATTAATAAGTTAATTAGTAATTGTTATATTATTGCAATATATCGAGAGAGACGCTGCAGTGAACATCCTTTACTGAAATAATAAATAAATATGTATTTTATCACAGATTAATAGACAGATAGCCAAAGGTCTGGGTTTAGGCGTGACCGGCACTTCTCACTAGTTTCAGCGCCATATCATAGTAGCGGCCAACACAGTAACTGTTTCCAAGATAAAACAGGTCAAAAACGATGAAAATTATATATATGATAAAAACACCGGCGAGATATTATTAAAGATCGGTGAAAAAAAAGTAATGCATATAGTTATTTTATTTTTTATATTAAATGTATTAATGCAATTTGCACGTATACAATAGATTTTTTCGATATGTAGCAATTTTTTATACACTGTGATTGAAAACTTTTTACTCTTTTCTGACAATTTTATTAAAATATAAATGTAAAGAATTCAAATAAGTAGATCAAAATCAGCCTGTAATGGAAATGTATGAAATCGATTTATCTTATCTATATTTTTAACCCTTTTGAATAAAATTAGAAAAAGTAACGCGGGCTAATAAAAGAGCCAAATAAACAATCAAAATGTATATACTTATTTAAAAAAACAAAAAACTAAAAACAGATATCTAAGTATTTTTGAACGCAAACTTGAAATTCCAAAAATCGTCGTTATTTAATAATTAATAATTGTTTATTTCAACGTTTCGGCACCACAAATAAACAATTATTAATAAATAACGACATCTTTGAATTTTAAGTTTGCGTTCAAAAATACCAAAAGATACCTGTTTTTAATGTTTTGTTTTTTTAAATAAGTATACATTTTGTTTATTTGGCTCTTATTAGCCTGCGTTATCTTTTCTAATTTTATCATAATTCAGAGCCTTGACCTTGTCTTTTGAATAAAATTTTATAAAGCTTAAAATCGTCCAAAGTGCAGGGAACTTTGTGAAAATACAATTTTCTACAGGAAACATTTAATTTAAATGTCAGTAGGTTTCCACATCACCCTTGAGGTACTACTGTCGACGCGTTTTTTTTCTAAGTGGTTTCCCCAATAGGCCTATTCCACTAAAACTACAACTTTATATTCTTTTTGCTTTAAATTATATATCAATATTATATATAACAATATTTATGAAAAAATTTGCTTTTCAAAAATTAAATATAGCAAATTAAACATTTGCCTTTTTTTTCTTTAACGCTTTTTTGCTTATTTCCACTTTCTTTTTTGCTTCTTTTCTATTTCTTTCCAAATTTATTATTCTTCTCTCTATACTCTTTCTTCTGTCCATTTCTTGTATACATTTCACTACTATTTTTTTGCTTGATATTCGTGCCTTTTCTTTGTGATTAATTGTCCTCTTCACTGCTTCCGTTTTAATTTTACATATGTTTTATATTTCTAAATTTTTGACTTTTTGTCTTTATTTTTGTATTTGTTTCTTCTCTTCGTTTGTTCCATTCTATGTAAATAACACTCATTGTTCTGATCGAATCAATCTTTATTAACATGTTGGACATGTTCTACGCAAATTTCAAGAAGTTCTTTTTTTATATTTTTTAAATGCCAATATTTCTTGTTATATAAATGTAATGCTTCAAGTTGAAGAGTGATAATATTTATACATATATCCGTTGGCCTTGATAGCCATTCAACTTCAGGTCTATCTTCGTCTTCGTGTTTATATTCACGTAACTGAATATAAATTTCATTATCGTTAGATTCTTCCATCGGTGTTTTTAAATTTGTTTCACGGCAACTCTCGCATTTAGTTTTTTCGTATCCGTGGCGAGCAATATATCCTGCGAAATATGCAATAGCATTTTCTTCATACGTGTACGAATTGTTCTTGTCGAGCATATTTATTATGTTGTCGGAATAGTTTTGTTCTGAATATTGACTCAATTCTTCAAAAGCTGTCACGATGAGAGCATTGTCGTCGTTATCATCCATTTCAGTTGGAAAAGTGAGTTCGTCGTTTTGTAATAAAATATTTTCAGCTTCCATTTCACTATTAACTACCGATGTACCTTCTTAAGGAAGATGTTTCTGGACAAATTGTGTTGCCTCTATCGCTTCCGTAAATACGCTCACTTGCTAAAATATGGCGTAACGTTAATCGTACCATCCTCGCGGTAGGATTGCGATTGAATCCTCCGCGTCCTCTAATTTTTCCGAATGTATGTTCTACGGAATCCTGGTTACACAATGCAGTGGCGAGCTTGAAGTTTGGATAGAATTGTTTGATGGAACGATACGTTGATAAAACTGCTCGCACAGTCATAATCATTCCATCAAAGCACGGAGGTCTTGACATCTTGTTGGGAGAAGTACTCCACTTCGAACACCATTCAATGAAAGATGTTAATAATTCTTCAGCCATTATATTATCTTCTGATATCGGCCCCTTTTCTCCTTTCCATTTATTTAAATGGTATACATTCATAGCATCTATTATTTTATTCATTTTATTAACAAAATCTGCAGATGCTTTCCATGAAGTACTTTTCAGTACGTTACTTTGGCCTGCTGTCGATATTGATGCAGCGAACCTTGCACTTAACATTTGAAAAGCCCTTTTCACATTCATGGCTTCAAAATTGTTAGGATAAAAATGCGCGTAGGTAATGTGGCCCAATAAATTTGAAGTACTTAATTTTCTGTCAAATTCCCACGTTGCAAATAAGTCGTGAAAAGACATAATTATTTCTCCATTTATATAAATGTACTTATGCGATCTTATTTGACAAATCAACCGTTTGATAAGATGAGGCCAATCAAAAGAAGCAATATAAGTTTCATTGTTTAATGAGAAAAATGGCTCATCTGGTGAAATTTTCCAATTACTGAAAGCTTTCGTGTTTGGCCCACCTTGATCGCATGTTATCAATTTTACATTTGCCCCTATATGTTTGAGTTTTTCCAAACATATTTCGATGAGTTGAGCAATCTCCTTGTGTGTTGAGTTATTTCCTGTTAAAAAGTATGCTAATATTTGGCGCCAAGGATTTTCTGCATTAATGCTATCAAGGCAAAAGAGTAAAATATTTTCAACAGATTCATTGCTTCGTCCTAAGGGTCCGAGATCTATTAAACCTTCAATGAGATCATATTTCTGACTATATTCTTGAAATTTTTTAATCGACATCTCATCAAATTTAAAACAGCAAACTGTCTGAGAAGATGGTAATTTAGACAAACTTTCTTGTATTTTGCTAAATATTTCCTCGCAGAATCCTGGTCGAATTTCTGTTTCAGAAATCCAACTTCTGACAGAAGATGTTGATGGGAGATTTAATCCAGCCTTTCTCATCCGTGAATATCCACTTGCCGAATAATAAAACATTTGTTTCGCAAGATTTTTTTCTCCTTTTGTATATTCTGATCTTCCTTTATGTAGTTGAAGTTTTATCATCGTTCTTGCAAGTGGCATTTGACACTTCTTTCTATCCAAAAATTCATCAATACTATGTTTGCAAACACTCTTTATTTTTCGAATTTTAGAATTGCGACGCTCCAACATAACATTGATTTTTTTTTGTTTTCTTTTTCTTTGCTCAAGAAGCTTTTTTAATCTTAAATTCTCTTCCTTTAATTCTTCCATTTCATCGATTTCATCTTCGTTATATATTATTTGAGGGGTACACTTCTTTTGCAGTTTTTCTTTTCGCTTTTTGTGCACTTTTGTTTTTATTTCCACTTCTTGAGAGTAATTGTCAATAAATAATGGACATTGATTTTCTTTATTAAGCCATTCCTCGTTGTCTGTTAACTCACTTCCAAAATTGCCAAAAAGTTCTTTTCCAGAAGAGTAACATTTTTTATTTGTTGTCATTGCGACTTCTTCATTTCTGTTGTTTCTGGTAGTTTCTGCAATGTTTATTTCAATGGTGTTATCGACTTCCATTGGAGTGCAATTTTGATTATCTAATTATAAGTGATCAACAACATTGTCAGTGTGATCGACTTCCATCGGAGTGCAATCTCGATTATTTATTTGTAAGTGATCAACAACATCCTGTATATTTTCTTCAATAATTCCAGCTTCTTCTGCAGTGTTTTTTATCATTTTCTTCGACAGAGATGATAGAAATATTTTGAATATCCTTTGGGATCCATGGTATGGGATTTCTTCTAAGATGCAATTTTGTATGATTAATAAAATCTTCTTTATTAAAGTGATCCGCGCATAATCCTGCTTTCTGAACTGATGCCGAGGACCATTTCAGCAACTTTTCATTACCTATTTGGAAAAAATTTATTTAAACATTACCTACTTCATACATGTACAACATGTACACTGGAAAAAAACATTGCGCATTTATAATCACATTGTATAAATGATTTTAAGGAGACCAAAGGCAATCGTTAATTATGAAAAAATATGTTTATAAATGAATAATTTACAAATAAAAATAAAAAAAAGATGTATCTTTGTAACTTATAAATAAAAAACTTTTTTCAGACGCCAGGAGTTATTTGAAATGAATAATAATTTTCTTCGACTTGACTGGCAAAATCTTTATTTAGAATCGTACTACGTTTCGACCATACGGATTGTGGTCCTTATCAAGTACACAAAACTGTAACAATTTATGTCAAAATCAAAATCAAAATCCCCACCGCATTAAGATTAATTACAATAAACACATGACAATGTTAAACACAATAAACAACGCAAAATTTTTTATAACAATTGATTAAAACAATATTAACTTACTTTAAAGATGTCAAATAGATACAAATTAATAATTAAATTTCAATTGTCTCGACATCATCACGGTCGTTACCGCTCCAAGTAAACAAAACATGTTGCAAAGCACATCAGTACAAATTAAGAGCCAGATAACAACTAAGACGTTCTACGAGACAACCGAAAATTCATAATAAGTCAAACAAATAAATAAACAAATCAAGTCATCGATTAATAACACTATCATAAATCCCGCTCAAGTTTTCGCTATCATTCTGCGCATTAATTGTATTATCGAGCTTTTTAATATAAAACATTTCAGAAACTTCTCTCTTTCGCCAATTTTTCTCTTTATGTAAAATTACCGGGTTATCCCAATCAAAATCACGATTGAAATTTAGGCGATGCTCTGTAATGACGGAAAAGTTTGCCGATGAATTTTTTATGTTGCGTCTATGCTCACCAAGTCTCGTATTCAAATGTCTCTTTGTTTGTCCAATATATCTCATCGGGCAATATTTACAATTAATACAGTATACCAATTCTGTCTGTTTCTTGTCTGATAATTTGTCTTTCCCTCTTCTGATGATGTTATTTAATTTTTTAGGAACAGTATATAGAACTCTAAAATTATTCTTTTTTAATATTTGACAAATATCATTACTAATATTTTTATGGAACGGGATAGTGATATAATTTTTCTGTTTATCCTCAACCGTAGTAACGTGATTATTAACATTATCATTGGTCTGAGCATATGTAAGCTGCCTAACCCGTTTTTTAACAACCCTTTCAATTAAGTGTTCCGGGAAACAATTGTTTAACAAAATCCTCTTTACAATATCGATATTTGAATTTTGAAACCGTTTGTCAGACAGCAACACCGCATGATCAACCAGATTAATTACTGTATTAGTTTTATAATTCAACGGATGGCCCGAAAAAAAGTTAATATATCGTCCAGAATATGTCGGTTTACGGTACCAATTAGTATATAAATGATTATTGTCTCTATGAACCGAAACATTTAAGAAAGGCAATGTATTATTTGACTCAATCCGTATGGTCGAAACGTAGTACGATTCTAAATAAAGATTTTGCCAGTCAAGTCGAAGAAAATTATTATTCATTTTTAACTTATGTTTATTATATATATATATATATATATATATATATATATATATATACACACACACACTAGCGGATCATGGGAGGGGGAAGGGTTTGGGGTAAAAACCCCCTCTTTCAAAATGAAAAAAATTAATTTTGCTGAATTTTTTAAAAATATTTGGATAAAAAGTGTATTAAATATCTCATTGTTAGTTTTAGAGTAAGCATGAAATAAAAAAATCAAATCAAATCATGAAAGTAAAATGTGATATGAAACCAAATAATTTTGTCTAAACCCCTCCTATTATCGACATCAAGATCTGCTAGTGTATATATATATAATATATACATACACTCCGCGTAAGAAAAAACGCCGCATCTGATATTTTGTTAAAATATTCAATTTTTATATTGTTAATAACAAAGACAATGATCAATTTTTATATTTTATAGATAACGGAGTTTTTTGAAAATTTTCGATGCTGAAGAGTCGCCGAAAACGATATAATTCGCTCTAATTAATTAAATAATTAATTACAGCGCAATAATTTAAAGCAAATCCTTTCGATTAATGATTGATTTAAATAAATTGTAATTGATTAATTCTCTCCCTTTTTCCATTTAATATCAATCAATATCGATCAATTTAAGTAAATGTAATCAAATATCTGTTTAATTGATGATTAACATGACTAAATTTGATCGTATATATCTTTCCCTTGATTCTAGCAAATTTCTTATAAGATATGTATCATAATGTATATATCTCATAATCTCACATATATATATATATATATATATATATATATATATATATATAAATATATGCATACATATATGTATGCAAGAATGGCTATAGTACACAAGACAATTTTCAAAACAGCTATTATATATAAGAAATTAACTAAAATCAAAGGAAAGATATATATACAATTAAATTTGGTCACATTAATCATCAATTAAAATTAGATTTTTAATTACATTTACTTAAACAGATCGATATTGTTCTATTATTATAACGCTTACAATTAGTAAATTTAACGGATGATTCAAAAATATTGTAGATTAAAAGGCAGAGCAAAATGTAAAAAATGTTTGACTAGAGACAAAATTCACATTCGAGAACTAACTTTTCATCGCAAATTTGTTTAAAAATTTTTCTCATTTTTTAAAAATTTTTTAATAATTTTTTTAGGAAGTAAAAAAATTTTTAATATTTTTTCTAAATAAAAAAAAACTTTTCACATTTTCATTAATATTCCATTTTGTGAAGTTTTATGTTATTCATAATTATAAGCATTTGAACTGCATCTTACAATTAAAATTAATTAGAATGAGTATATATAAGTATAAGATTGTTTTAAGTTAAAAATGCAATTTAAATGCTTTTTTAAACCACAAATCTGTTCTCGACTATGAATGACATAAAAACTATTCACAAAATGTGGAATATCAATAAAAAAGAATGTAAAAAAAGTTTTTAATATACCTTTTAAATATTACATAACAGAACATACATACTTATAAGGATATGACATGATCAATAAATGAACTATTTCTTTAAAATTTATTTTTTATTTACAATTTTGTTATTGCTGACATGCAACATATTAAGATAGTGAAAATATTAATGAAAATATTTTGGTTATATACTGTATATTAAGAATATGATTATATAGAAATGACACATAATAAATATTTTTTATTTGTAACTTTTATTCATATAAATTTCTACAGAGTAGTACAAAAAATTTTTTATTAATATATGTATAATAAAATTTGTTATTTATAAAATTTTTATTGTAAAACATTAATATAATATTAACAATAAAACTTTTATTACTTGGTAATAAGTAATAGACTATTAGGAGTTAGGGGCAAAGTCTGTTGAGGAGGAGTTTAGCTCGAACTCAAACCAGGGGCGAAGTCTGTTGAGAAGATTAGTTCGGACTCGAACCAGGGGCGAAGTCTGTTGCAGAGTTTAGCACGGACTCGAACCAGGGGCAAAGTCTGTCGGTAAGGGGCAAACTCTGAAACCACAGAAGTGGGGGTCACGCCTAAACCCAGACCTTTGGCTATCTGTCTATTAATCTGTGATTTTATAATATAATCAGAGAATTAAAAAAAAAAAAATCTATCACTCCCATAAAAGTTGGCAACATTTATGACAGACGCGTCAGGTTAGGTTGCGTAAGGTTAGATCGGGGTTAGGATTACGCTAGGTCAGGAGTAGGTAGGAATAGATAAGGTAAGGATAGGTAGATAGATAGATATATGTACAATAGATCGGTGAGTGGGCGGCGCAAACGGAAGAAGCGTCTTTGATCGCGGAGAGTCTAATCGACACGAAGGTTAACCTCGACCGCGATTGTTTCTCGCGATTGGACGGTGATGCGGCGTGGAAGAGACGTGGGAATAATCGCGACGAGGTAGCCTTAACCGCGCTCAGGCTGTCTCGATGTCTCCTCGATAAAACCGGTGGCACGGGTGGCAAATGGAGACGGATGGACACGGCTGGGGATCTCATATACATATGTACGTCGCTTGTCTCTGGTGAAGTATCCGGCTGACAGAGGTTCTCAAATCATGAGCAGCTGATTCGAGTGGGTATCCTGCACTTCGCGACGCGTTGCTTTCTCTCTCTCTCTCTCTTTCTCTCTCTTTCGCTCTCGTGTTTGTCGTCGAGCGAGAATTGGGCGGCCCTGTTTTGCGGAGTGGCATGATTCCGCCGCTTCGCGTCGGCCCATCCTCTTCTCCCCCCTCGAGTTTTACCCTCTTTCGAGCGTGCGCAACGTTCGGGCGTTGGATGTGCGGCTGCAAGAGAGAGAGAGAGAGAGTGAGAGTGTGTGAGAGAGGGAGGGAGAGGGAGATATCTCTCGTGACATAATAGCTCCGTTATTTCCCCCGTGCGAGGAGATTTAGTCCACGCAGTGGCGAGCAAGGAGGAGAGCGAGAGAGAGAGAGAGAGAGAGAGAGAGAGAGAGAGGGAGAAGTTTCGGAAACCCAGCTGTTCTCTCGCAGAGCCTTCGCGGACCTTTGCCGGTGTGTGCGGGGAGATCCGATATCAATCCTCCTTCCTTTACGTCGCGATGTAAATATACGCGTCGTATACTGTTGTAACCGAGTCGCGTGTACGCGCGAATCCGCTATACTACCTTATTACGGTGTAGTTTCGCGTGCCGCTAATCTCGGCATATGGCCGTAACGACTTGTTTGACGCCAAAAAACCGAGGGAGACTCGCCTCAATCTTGAGATATTAAAAGCTTAACCCTATTTGTACGCGTATGTGTATGTATTTGTGTGCGTGTGATTATTGGCACTTTCGCGCGCGTACAATAGACTCGCCTTCCTTAATACGCGACATCGTTATTCCGTTCGATCCCTGTTTCGGACGTGCAGGAAGATTCGAAGTCGAGATACGAATTTTTCGACATCCTAAAATGTCGAGTGTATTGATATAAAAATATCCGTGGAACTGTCGTTTGAAAAAAATGACGGAGTGAGCATCTCAAATATGTGTTTATCTGACTTTCGACGAGCCGTTCCGAAAGAAATAGAACTGTAGTTGGAATTTTTTTGCTTTAGTATTTTTATTTTTGTGTCTGTTTGTGTGGGTTACATCGCATGATAACGCAACGCGAAGTGCGTGTATGGCGAGCCATACACTTGAGGGGAAAAAAAGGGTCGCAGCCGGATCTCGTCTCAATTTATGAAAAACAGATGTTTCCTGCGCGAACACACATATTCGCAGCACACATGCTTGCGCCGAGTGTTATTTTCTTGTAGAATTTTTTATCGCGTTTTTATTCTAATAATAATAATAATAATCTGTCATTTGGAGATAACGCATCGTTAAAAAATAATAAAGCATTGAAAGCGAGCGTTCTCTGGAGAATGCGGATGAAACATCTTCATCTGATCTCTTTCAGTAGGTCTTTCATGAAGTAATAATGTTACGTCTCTTTCAGAGAAACCGCGAGAGAAGCAATGGCTCGATTGAGAGGGATGTAAAAGCTAGCTGTCACGGTGCAAATCGGGTCAAAGGCCTGGATCCTCGTCCTCATTCGCAGACAGGCTGCAAAAGATGCCTGGACCAACGCAAGAGAGACCCCGTGCACATCGGCTCACAGACATCGAGTCTCAGACTGCAAAGGTCTCAATAATTTCAATATTTCATCTAAAGTATCTCTACATAGTCGTAGATCGAATTTGCGATAGAATTTACAACGCAAATCGAGCAGTGTTAATCAAGAGTAGATGAATCATACGATAAACTGTGAGAGATGTATCCTCTAATCTAATTTTATCCAGCCGCAGTTAGATAGATTTGCGCAATATACAGTGTGATTTAGAACGAGTGTAACAAACTTTGACAGATTGTTTAGGTCATTCCGAGTAAAAAATATCAATGAACATAGGTCCTATTTTCAATACTTACAGGAGTTTTAAAATTTTGCTGCTATCATAGTAAAATCATTTATTTACGATTCAGTTTTATAATAAATGCTCAAAATGTGCTTTCTGAGCTTGAATGCACGCATTCCACCGATGAATCAAGGAATCTCGATTCCTCATTTGCACATTTAAAATAGGACCTATGTTCATTGACATGTTTTTACTCAGAATGACCTCCCAAACAATCTGTCAAAGTTTGTTATATCCGTTCTTAATCACCCTGTATATCATTTAATTTGAAAGTAACATTGCGTGGACTCATTGAATTTATTATCCTTCATTGTAAATTTACAAGGACAATTTATCAATGTCAACTCATCTTTTTGTGAATTGGAATTGCAGGGTCTGGGTGGTAATCGAACGGATGACTTCAGCACCCCTGTTAGCTCTGGCAGCAATATGAGTAGTATCGCGCGCTTCCCGAAACTCGACGAGTGCGCTCACTTTCATTACGAGCACGTCGAGCTTAGTACTCTGAAGGTAAGATGGTAAATGCGCGAGATACGCGGAGGAATATATGATCCAAGATACGACTCGGCTTTCAGGTATCCATCAACGAAGGATCCACCAACGACTCGGACAGCTACGCCGTTCGAATAACGTCCGGAGACGCGTGCTGGACGCTACAGAGGTCTTACGACAACTTTGTCATGTTCGACAAACAGCTGCACCGCTGCATATTCGACAGAAAATTCTCCTCCTTAACGAAGCTTCCAGATGTTCGGCCAAAAAATGCCTGTGATATACTGAAGGATTACTTGAGCCGGTTCTCGCAATTGAATCACGAGGGTCTAAACTGCGGCCCGGTGTTGAATTGGTTGCAGCTCGATAATCGGGGAAGAAGAATCCTGGTGCCCGAGTCGGATTCCTGTCCTATAAATACTCCGGCTGTAGCTGCGGCTTACGCAGTGAGGCCTTACACCGCTCAGGCACAAGATGAGATCTCCTTCCAGGTAATTCCTTCTGGCTAAAAAACGCTTTCGCTTAGAGCGTGTGCAGTTGGCTAAATCGCGGACGTTACGAGGACTTGGGCGATGACTGATCGAAGCGATGATTTACGTGACAAACAGGTAGGCGACATGATATCCGTTATAGACATGCCACCGGCGGGAGAAAGCACGTGGTGGCGCGGGAAGCACGGGTTCGCGGTTGGATTCTTTCCAGCCGAATGCGTTGCCGTGATCGGTGACAAGGTACCGCGTCACCTGACGGTTTCGACGACAGTCAGATCGAGATTACCGGTGAAACCTGTGCTGCGAAAACACGGCAAACTGATCGCCTTCTTCAGATCCTTCATACTGAATCGGCCCTCGAGGAGAAGATTGAAGCAATCGGGGATACTGCGGGAGCGCGTGTTCGGTTGCGACTTGGGAGAACATTTGCTAAACTCTGGTCAAGATGGTATTTAATTTTGATCACACTTTTTAGAAATATTATCAGATCAAATGATGAAAAAGAAGCGAAAGGGATTATTTATTTTTCGTAGTTCCTACCGTTTTGACATGCTGCGCGGAATTCATAGAGAAACACGGTCTGGTCGACGGTATATATCGTCTTAGCGGTGTAACGTCCAACATTCAAAAATTGCGGAACGCCTTCGACGAAGATCGAGTTCCAGCGTTGCATTCTGATGAGAGTATTCTGCAAGATATCCATTCGGTGGCGTCGCTGTTAAAGATGTACTTTAGAGAGCTGCCGAATCCGTTGTGCACGTATCAGCTTTACTCCACCTTCGTTAATGCGGTTCAAGCTGGCAGCGACGCTGAAAGATTGAGACGTATGAGAGATGCGGTTAGAAAATTACCGCCACCTCATTACAGGTACTTGTTTCATTTTTCTCACTTTATCACGCATTTCTTTATTACGTCGATGTGTGTGAATTGACGAGTTTATTTTCAAATTAATTTTTGCACATGCACAGGACACTAGAATATCTGATGCGTCATCTGGTAAGGGTAGCCGCGCGTGGCACGGAAACAGGTATGACGCCGCGCAACGTGGCCATTGTTTGGGCGCCGAATCTGTTGAGATGCAAGGAACTGGAAGTGGGTGGCGTAGCTGCACTTCAGGGTGTCGGTGTCCAGGCGGTCGTGACGGAATTTCTAGTCTGCTACGCGGAGCTCATATTCGGGGACGGTCCTGTCGGCAGACCAAAGTCATTGGCGATCACCACGTCCGCGCGACTGCTCACTCTGGAGGAGGCGCGCAATAGAAGTCTGAGGGGTGAACCCGATTATATAGAAGTGGGAGCAGGTCCGGCCGGCTTACCGTTGCGCTATCACACGGTCATAGAGTTGCCTCGCAAGAGGAACGGCTCGAAGCGATCACCTTCGTTAAATTGGAGGGCGTTGTTCGGCAGAGGGGCTGTGGGTAAAACGAGACAGATCGGTGGTACGCCACCGCAAGCGGAAACAGTGCCAAGTTCCTTAAACTCCCTGCGACGATTGAGACCGGTCAAGAGCGCCGACAGTTTGGACGGCGAGGACGGCTTGGGTCCTCTCTTGGGGGGACCGCCTCCTACCAGAGCATGCGGTCACAGTCGATCCGTCTCGCATGATTCGTACTTTGATCATTTGGCGGACGCGCCCAACGCGTCCTCGCCATTAGATCTCTCAGAGATACAACTCAATTTCGATTTAGAAGAGCGAGAAATGAGGATGCTTTCGGAAGAGGAAGGTGGCGGAGTGGCGTCGGTGGAGGCATCGCCGCGTCGACAAAGAAACGAGGGTAATCAATGCGCCGCCGCCACTGGCGGATCCAAGAGAAAACGATCTCGTTTGGAAGAAAGATTGCACTGTGACGTCGAGCTGCGTTTCATAGACAGCCAAAGTCCCGATCAGGTAAACTACTCTAAATCGCCATCTACACACACACACACACACACACACACACACACACAGTATAAATAAATGTACATTGGTGTATGTAATTTGCAACTAGCAGCTACATATTTTTCTTAAAAACAACTGTGCTTTCTTTACAACAATTGATTCCTCTCATTTTGTGCATAAAAGTATTGAGGTAAGATCATCGAAAAATGAGAGAATATTTCACGAGATATTTTTAGTTTATGTAAAGTTATGTCAAATTAAATTATAAAATATCTCGTAAACTATTCAGCTTTTTGGCCATCCTACCCTTATAACTTTTTATGCCAAATATCGCGAAGGGAATCGATTTATATAAAATAATTATTGGTTCCATTTAAAAAAAACTAGGTTGACCTTCAAATGACCTTAGTTAAAATTCAAGATTATCAACTTCTTTCTTCCTCAAAATCAAACCAATTTTTGTTTTCAAACATTTAAAATGCGATGGTTTTTTTTATATATTTAAGCATATTTTTAAATATGGGACACCTTATATATGCGTAACGTCTAATCTCTCAAATCTTTCAGGTTATGGTAGCGACGAATGCGGATATACACAGCATCGACACACCGTCTCCGTTACCAACGCCAGGCTATTTGCCGTTACTATCGGAAGCTTCTACACCGTTAACGCCCGCTACGTTGCAGGGCACGTCTCACTCCACGTCGCCAATAGCCAATAGTCCCAGAATAAGTTTTCGAAGTTTCACTCTGCCGTTAGAGATCGGTGATGAGCGCGATGGGAGCAGCGCGAATAAGTTGAAGGAAGCTAGCGTGTCGTCTTCGGAAAAGCTATCGGACTCTAGCCATAGATTATTGATAAACCTAGAAGATCAAGATAGGGGATTAAGGTCATCATGCGAGAGGACTATGATTTGTGACGGGCGCGTGGAATTGCGCGATAGAAACGTAACCATGTCACTTTCCAATGTTGAAAATCAGGCCGCGAGTCAGTCGAGCGCGGTCGCTTCGATTTTCAATAATACCATGGAGATGACGCCATGTAGCAGGTTGTCTTCTCTGTGCGGGGAAACAAAATCTGGCGGAATTACTGTATCTCGCAAGGACGCGACAGGCGGATTGAGCTCGCTCGATTCCGTGAAAATCTCGTCCAAGTCGTACGACGAGAAGGCGAACGCAGCGAAGGAACGCGACGAGACTACCGATTCGCCGGATAATAATCTTGCCGCTGTAACCGATTTGCCCAGATTGCCGTCATCCAGTACGACCGATCTCGATTCACCGATGTCGTGCGAACAAACTCTGCAGGAACTGCAAGAATCTGGATTTGTAATCTGCGACAACTCTGACAAGGTGTTCACCAATACGGAGCATCCGCGCGTGGCGAGCAGTAGCAACGATTCCGGCGAATGGGTGATCATCGGAAGAACGACGACCGGTTCCCTCGCAACGCCAATCAGCGAATCGACCAGCCCCAACGATCCCTTTTCCGAAGGTGGCGGAAATCCAACGACGTCTCCGGAAAACGATTCCGAAACATTGTTGGAACTCACGTTGACCTCGACCGCCGATGCGTTCCGCACGAAATCAGCAGGTCGTATATCGACGCAGGAAAGCGAGAGGATGGTACTCGACGTTATAGATACAAAGAAGTACGCGAAGAATCACGGACACGAGCGGGAAGACTACGCGAACGATCCGCAGACGAGTTTCGATCTCGTAAACGAGGGTAATCTCGCGGACGACTCTCATTCCCGATTGCGCGATCGAGAGAACGGCAATCGTTACTCGTGCATGATGGCAGATATCGACTCCAATCAGAAGTCTAACGCGAGAGAGCAGCAGCAGCAGGTTCGCGCGTGTTACATCGAAGCTGATAACGCGAATGTATTCGGTACGAATCGGAACGAGGTGAGCGACGAAGAAAAAGAGACAGAGACTTTCGAGAACTATCACCGTCTGTCGAGAGATACGAGCTCCCTGCACGCCATAAATCACCCGAGATTTTCGGACAAATCCGAGGACGATCGGAAGAGGAGCACGGTTCCCATGACGCAGGACAACCGTGACGACAACGACCACTGTTCGAACGAACTGTCAAAGAAGTGCCAAAGTTTCGGATACAATAATACGCAGAATAAACAGCAGACTAATACGCAACAAGTACGTAAATGCGCTTCCAAACGTAGCGACGAGGCTTACAAGTGCGTGGCCAGCTTGCAGACTAATCAGATGCAGGATAACGTCGAGATGAGAATCCCTTCGGAGAACGCAGCCGAACCCTGCGAGGTCGCGCACGCGCCGGAAGGCGCGTCCGAGCTGATGGAACGGACCCTGGATGCTCCGAGTACGTTTTCCGACGTCTCGACGTCCCCGACGTCCGCCGACGACGACAACACGGTGGTTCTACGAGATACCGCGGCCATTTTGCAGGAACTAGCTCTGCAGAGATTATCCGGAGGCGCCGCCCTGGGAAACGCGTCCACGAGAAGGAGGTACGAGAGCGAGACTATCAGGGATCGCAGGAGCTTCGATTCGGAGATCGGCCGGGAGATCGTCAGGGAGAGGAGGATGAGGCAGGAGTTGGACTGCGCGAGGGGCAAATCCGAGGAGCCGTCGTCGCAACATCTGCCGCCGTGTTTGCGGGCGCGTCACGCGAGGGCGACACGAGCTGCGCTGAGTCGATCCCTGGACGAGGCCAAGTTTCATCGGATGACGGGAGAGATCCCGACGTTATCGGTGAAACAAACGTCCGAGGACGCGCAGCAGCACTGCTCCACGCCTAATGTCGGCGGCGGCGGCGCCTCCGAGAAGATTCAACTGAGGAATCTCGGCGGCCTGGACTTGGGCGACCCGCAGTGCAGAGAGAGAATCGAAAAGTACAAAGAGGAGAGGAGGATGTTCTTGAGGGACAAGTATCGATCGGAGAGTTTTCGCGGGATCTCGTCCAAGGCGACCGAGGACGACGGCGAGCAGGCGCTGTTGAACAGGCTGAAGCAGAGAGCTTCGAGACCTTCTCTTCATTGATAAAGTTTCTTCTTCAATTTTGCTCTCTAAAGTAGTATAAATAAGTTTCGGAGCAAAGTTAATGTGTGAAAAAAATGCAATATTCATTATCTCTATCTGCATTTTTAGAAGAGTGCAAATTATGTAGAGAACGGCTATGTGTATGCGATCAAACTCTACAATCTTCTCAATTGTCGAATTTTTTTTTTTTTTTTTTTTTTTTTTTTTTCGAAGCAGCGAATATACAAGGCAACTAATTAGAACGGAACATCGAACAAACATGTAACGATAGTATAATAGAGAATAATTCGCGTTACCTTTTAAAAAAATTCCACTCAACTCGTATATTTTTATTGAATTTATATCCAATGTTTAAGGATTCACGCTGAAACTTGTCGGCTTATTTGTACTACTCACGAATGCTGCTGCATTCGACGGCGATGTTGTTTCTGCTTTTGTTGCGAGCCAATTGAATCGCTTTCACTTGAATCTCATCAGGTGCCGCTGCGAATGATATCGGCAGTGAAGTTACGACGAGGATGATGAAACATAGGTTTACTTGATCCATGACTCGTCTTCGCCATTGTTAGCTGAATTGTACGAACGCTTTTAAAAGCTGATAATTTATTAGAAATTCAAAGAAAGATATTCATCTTTATTATTGTTAGAAGTTTTAATAATGGTTCTCTGTAATTATTATTATTATTATCTTTGATTTTTTATATTTACTTGTATTCTTTGTACTGTTATGCTAGAGTGAACATGTATATTTGAATTGTGCTTTTTGTATGTACCAGAGTCAACAATTACGCATAGTTTCTTATGACGTCAATATGCAAAACGTTTGACTCACCTGTTGCTTTCAAATGTTGCGCTGCAAATAGTTTTTTTTATAGAAGGAAAAAAAACAGAAACGTATATATCTCCTAGTTTTTATTTATTTTTATTTTTTAAAGAAAAGTTTCTTTACGAACCACGTAAAATCCGGTTCACGTTATCCGTTTCAGCTTCCGAAATAGTGCGTTATTTGTTCGTGGGAGAATAATTGTTGAAAAAATTGGGAAAAGTGGCAAAAATTGTGCGCTGAAGATCTCAGGTACATACATGAAGTTTGAACAGTTTCCAACGGATTTACGCGCTTATAAATAGAGCGTTTTTCATTCGCGCGTTTCAATGTTATATCCTAATTATGGACTGGTCCATAATATCTTTTTTCTTTTTTTGGAAATTGTTAATATTTTTCTCTCGGTTAATTAATATGTACAACATATTCGTATAACGAAAGCGCGCTTATTGATGAAAGGCTTGCTTAAAATCAAGATTACTATCGCGAGATTAAGCAGTTCTCTGAAAAATAAGATATATCTTATCCTAAAGAGAGAGAGAGAGAGAGAGAGAGAGAGCGAACGAGCGAATCGTTGTATGTGGCCTCGCGTTTTTTTGTTTTTATTATTATTAAGTTTCAATTATTAAGCAGTAGTTTCGCGTTTAGCTACCTCACCACTCATCTCACCACTATTACGGACGAAATGTGACGCCGCACGACGTTTAGATTTTACAGCTTTATTTATTTTTAATCCAGCGAATTTAATCGCCTCCCCCCCTGAAAAGAGAACAAATGATATTTTTATTCGCGGATATTTTCTTTTTTTGTTTTTTTCTTTTCATAAAGACATGACGCGAGTGCGTTCCTTTAGGTGATGGTTTGAGAAAACCTACCGTTTGACAAGACTGTTTGGCAACAATTTTTTTCGAGTATGATTTCATCCGTGCTCTATTATTGCCGCATAGACGTATTGTGCGAACAAAAAGCGCATATTCTAATCTCCGCATATTCCGAGAGCTGCGCACACGCTCTCCGGAAACATACGCGTTCTGATCTCCCGTAAATACTCGTGGCATTTATTAATAGATTTAGAGATAAATCGTGAGAAATTGTTATTTCGCGCGAGGATGTTGAAATTTACTTGCGAGCGTATAACGAAGAAAATATATTGTTGAAATCGTGAAATCTCTGGGTATCTCGAACAACGATGCTCTCGCCGGCAATTTTGCTTTTAATTTAACAGCGTCGATATTTTTCGGCGATAGAACCAGAGGGATTAATTAATTAACCGAATCATCCCTCTCGCATGTTCGCGTATCTTGGCTTGAATATTTCTCGGTCGAATATAGTACTTCCGTCGCGAGAGATCGATGCCTGAGAACGGCATGCGAGAACACATACATACGTATTGGCGCGTATATTTCTGACATTTAATTATTAATGCATAAAATATATTATATATATATATATATACTTAGAGATTTTTCGATAGTGTCTCTCTTCTCTGGATATACCTTTACCGGATGTAGTTTAATGGCCTAACTTTATACAGAGGTATCTCTCGTAGAAAGCGCCCTGAAACCCCCTTACAAACGAGGTACCTAACGAAGGAGAGATATATTTGTGTGCACAATATTGACGCGCAACAATAATACATCCGCGAGCGATGTGTATTTTTAATAAGTTGAGATTCTTGCGGTTTTTTCGCGAAATATATAGTCGTAGAGACTCGTTAGGATACATTATTGATGGCGCGAAAAAGAGAGAGAGCGCGAGAGAGAGAGAGAGAAAGAGAGAGAAATGAGACATAAACGCATTTTAAGCCATTATAAGTAAAGTTCCCTATAAAACAAATCGATACACAAAGACTAATTCTGTAATATTTAAAGGCTAATATAGTAATCTTGTTTTTGAGTGTAGGCGGCTCACGCCTTCTCGCAGGCTGGGCGCATTTCTGTCCCTTTAGTTATAATCGTAATAATTGTTTCCGTTATATGAGAAAGACTACACTGTTTGTCGATTCTAATTATAATATATACAAGAGTTGTAAAAAAAAACGTAAAATAAATATAAATGCTGTAAACGCTGAAAGAAGAAAGAAAGAGAGAAAGAGAGATGTTGCATAGACATTTCCAAGTATATCCTTTAGATGTCACTTTGTGCGTCAATAATTAACTAATTCGCAGCCGCTGACGTAGTAGTACGTTTTTTTATATTGTAAGTTCAAATTAATCAAAATGAGTTTTAACCTGAAAATCAAACGAATTTGTTTACGTATTTTCAGCGTAGAATACGAAAAAATTAGAATAGATTGTCGCTTGTTTAAAAGTGTCTCAAATGGAAAAATGAAAAGTTACAAGCCCCGCCATGTTGCTTATAGCTATACTACACTGCGCGCATGTGCATTGCGCAATTTTCAAAATAAGAATACTATAGGTAATAAATTTTTAGTTTTTTTAATTTTAACATTCTCCATGTTTATAATTTGATATTATCTCTATTTGGATTTGTAACAGGTAAATTTCCTTCAATATCAAACAATAAATAGTTACAAACATAATATTTTAAAGCAAATTTTCTAATTTTGTTTTTTTATTTTATGACAACTGTGCGATAACCAGCTATAGATTTAAGTTTATTGTATCCGGGTTCTAGTTTTAGAAAATTACCGGCTGTACATGTGTTAACAGCGTCGTCAAGAATAGAGCGTAGAAGAATAGAGACACCAAACTATAGGTAATAGAAAACAGAAAAAGTATCAAAACTGACGTGTCATTTTGTTTTTCGGGATTTCAAGCTCCTAAAAAGTTGAAACTAAAAATTTATATCCACACAAAGAGATCGTTCCCTGTCGAATTATATCACAGTTTTGATAATATTGTTTCCAACTTTGAGCAAATGTGACTTTTAGTTTAAAATCAATCTGGCCGATTGGCTCGCAAAAAATCGACGTATTAAAAAATCATGAAGATAAAAGATCAAGAAGATAAAAAGAAGAATGACAGAAGGAAAAAGGAAGATAAAAAGAATGACAGAAGAAAAAGAAGATAAAAAGGAGAATAACAGAAGAAAACAGATTTGAAAATTCCCGTTTTATCATTGCTGCTTAGATTCTATAATTCACGAAAGAAGATCACGGGAAAAAACTTTCAATCTTCAAGAATTCTTGATTTAATATAACAAAAAAATTTAGGAATACCTTTTTTTAACGTTTTTTTCTCCTGAATCGAATAATTTCATTCATTTTTCGATGCGACGAAAAATAAAAAAAATTATGGCCATTTAAAAATTAGCACCTCCCATATCTCCCCCTCAAAATCAGGCCAAATTGTCAAAACCACATAAAAATGAAGGTCACTATTAATTATTACGCTGTGCAAAATTTCAACGTTCTGTGAAAAAATCTCCGAGAGCTACAATACATTTTACGATTTTTTCCACCAACTTTAGGGGCTATAACTTGGAGGGAAAGCATTTTTGGACCCATGTTTATAAGAACTTTTTTTCTTATTTTGACCCCTAGAATACGCCCTTAAAATCTCTGACATAGGTTTAGAAACACCCTGTGCAATGAATAAACGAGCAATGAAATATACAACCCATGGATTTCTGATGAATAAGCTAAGCGAATGAAATTTGTCCTGATAAATTGCGGCACTTAATTGCTGCGAGATAGAGATAGGCTTAGGAGTAGAGGTTTCGGTGACCTTTTTCTCTAATGATTGCGCGCATAATCGCAATGTGTATCTTTACTTTTACGAACTGGGTGTTGAGCCGGTCTGTCCGCTCCCATTGAGCCTCGATTGCTTTGGAGCGGGTTCATCTCGAGTCCCGACTCTCGACACGTAAAGGACCTTTAGTCTTTACTTCTTTAAACGCCGGTGATAGAGTGGACGGGGGCCTCTCGACCGGCGGCGGAAGAGGGACGAGCTCGCCTTTATATCGTAGAACGAGAGCCACTCGAGAGGCCAGGAAGCGCCTAAGGTGAGGGCAACTCCGTGACTATCGTCGAATCTACCGCGGCAATTATTTTTAAACACGCCGCGTAGATAGAGATCTCGCGCGCCAAGCACCGAAAGAGAGAGAGAGAGAGAGAGAGAGAGAGAGAGAGAGAGAGAGAGAGAGAGAGGTGTCGCGCGGGATCGCGTCTTTATTTAGTTTACGCAAATAGCTCAATCACGCGCTATTGCTTCCTAGAGAGACAATTGGCCGATACAACTCCGCGCTTGAAAATTGCCGAGATAAGAAATAGCGGAGATAACGGCATTCCTTTTTTTCCTCGACGAGCGCGCTTTCATCCCCCCCGGAGCTTTCGCCGCCTCGCGCCCTCTTCTCGCCACCCCCCGCGTTTCACGCTCGTCTCCTTTACACGGGCGCGCTTTCACGGTGCGCAAATCGAATCAGAACGCCCCCGCAGGGTCGACGACAATGTTATTTGTTAGCGGAAGCGTCGTAGTAACCGGAGGTTGAAACGAGGCCAGATTGCCGCTATGATCGAGTTAAACGGCACGTGGGCAGTAAAACGCCGCCGTTGTCTCCGCAATGAACGTATCTCCCCTTCCTCTTTCTTCTCTCCCTCGCGCGCGTATTTTTTTCTCCGATCAGATCTTCGTTTCCGCGAGTCCGCAATTAAACAGGAATTTTTCATCGCGTGAAAAAAAAAGAAAAAGAGTCAAACGCGCGGCCGACGATTGAAAACTCTCGTCGCGTGCGCGCGCGCGCGTCCAGGCCGACGGCTGAAGGTTTTAGGCGGCTTTATCTCGGGGAGATCGTTGGAGAGCCGCGGATTGACACGCGGCGACGTCTTGACAGCTTGTTAGGCTAACAGTTCACCCTCGCGCACCCCGCGCGATTCGCTTTCCCCTTTTACCCCACTTTCAAGCGGATCAAATTAACCTTAGGCAGATATATCATCTCCCCTCCGCTCTTTCCTCTCTTTCTATTCTACTCGATAAATTTGATAAATCGTAAATCGTCGATCGATTTGCAACCGATCGAGTGCAAAAGTATCCACTCAATCGTTATATATGTATATATACACAGGGTGTATCATAAATGTGGGCCGCTACTTCAGGAATAACGTATTCTACTCATCGAAATGAGCAGAAAAGTTCATATGTCCAAATATGCGTCGTTTTTACGTTACAGTCATGTTTGGGTTGAAACTTAAGATAATTGCAAAGCGTATTATTTTATTTCCAACAATACAAAACAATAGAAAATCATTCTCATATCTCAAAATAATTCATTCTCAAGACCTCAAGCAAAATGGGTAAATCGTTTTCCAAAAATGGTCTGTAAACAGCACCTATCAAGAACTTGGGAATGAATGTTCTTACGTCCCCAGGATCTGGGAAGAGCAAAGGTGATGGATCTAATAAGCCTGGTGTTAGGCTCTAGGCTGGATCCAAACACCTAGCTTATAAGAGTGAGGAGATACAATGGATCACCACGATCTAGATATCGGGATTGTATTAGTATCACTTATTACTACTAGCACCTGTCAAGCGTCCTGGCAGGACGAAGGGGCCAGTTGAAAAATCATTTTTGGACATATGTTTATATGGACTTTTTCGTTTATTTCGACGAGTAGAATAGACGCACTTGAAGTAGCGGCCCACATTTATGATACACCCTGTATATAGATAGAGGTACCTTTGCCCACCGTTACACATTCACGGGGACTACATTCCGGGTTACATCGATAGCCGAACCCCGGTGACTGAAAATAATGAAAGTAATGGGAACACGCCCACTGCATTTAGTCCGCCGAACTAAAGCGCACCCCTTGTCGCCGTGCAACCCCTTCCACTAGGAGGATATCCCATATACCGTGTGTACACGCCAGCTCTCGGCGCCTTGTTCGCTCTTCTCTGGCGCTTTCTCTCTCTCCTCCTCATCGTCCTCTCTATTGGCCATTGTACCTGCCACTTCATTGTCCTTTATTTCATTATTTTCGCCGCATTCCGCTCCCCCGTCCCCCCAACGGCGAATTCTCCCCCTTTATTTACGCACTGTAATAATAGACGTCTTAACGGAATCTAATAAACGTCATAAATGGTCCCCGTGATCTCATTAGTTTACAAGCTTACCTGGCTGGTCGGTCGGCGCCTTTCTTCCTCCAAATAACGCGATAGTATCTTCCTCGCCTGCGCGCATCAAAGGCCGACACTCTTCCCTTCCTCGTCCGCGCGATTATTCTGAAAGCACGCGCGCGTGCGTGCGCCAGTTTTCATTTGCGAAAGTTTATCTCGACGAGTCTGATCGGACGCGTCGCATTCCGGTAGGAGCGCATTTTTTCCCTGCAAAGTCCACACAAACGCTACGCAGAAAATATCAATATAAACGTCGATATATAAACTCGTTCTTCCTCTCTCTCTCACCCCCCTTCATCCTTTCCCCTCCTCCAACCCCTCCCACCCCTTGGAATGAATCTCGCGCATCTCGATCGTCGTCGAGATCCACGGTTCCGATACGCGCATCTATATCCGATGTATATCCGAGAATGTAGCCCGTGATTTCGTCCCGATAACACGATTACGATATCCTCTCCTCGTCCTCTTTCCGCATCCCCTTCCCCGCGCGCGGCGAATCTATGGCGCGAGAAGGGTGGAAACGCGGGGGGGGGGAATAGCGGGTGGAGGGGCAGGGGCGAGGGGGAGGGAAGGAGGAAAACGCGGCACCGGCATCACCCTCTTTCTTCCTCTCTCTCTCTCCCTCCCTCCCTCTCTCTCTCTCTCTCTCTCTCTCTCTCTCTCTCTTTCTCTCTCTTTCTACGCATCTCTCCCGCTCAGTCCCCGTCAGCCGAGAGAGAGTAGCTTTCGCTCGCTCTGATCCCTCGCAATTACTTCCCATTATCTGGGTATTAGGATTCACCCCAACTGGAAGCACGACGTGCCCCTGTGCCGCCTATACAACGAGACATGTGGCGCGCGCGTTCATTGGAAAATCCTGCCATCCGCGCGCTCTGTGCTTTCTCTCTCTCTCTCTCTCTTTCTCTCTCTCTCTCTCTCTCTCTCTCTCTCTCTCTCTCTCTCTCTCTCTCTCTCTGCAGTATCGTATCTTTTCTTAACACAGGTGTACACCTGCTCTCCGATCTAATGTCCCGGCAACAGGTAGCAAAAACAGGGCGCGATCGTTATATGTATATTATCGCGGTAATTGTAATCGCGTGAAATATTACGCGGGATATGTTTCCGAAAGATCTGACAGAGCTGATTTTGAGGTTAAAAATTATTCATACGCGAACGTGCATCCGAGAAAGCTCCTTTCTTCGTTTCGAGTTGCAGGGATGCTTTTTAAGATATACTGATATAATAAATTTTCAAGAATTTTTCTGTTATCGAAATAATTATTGCGAATTTTAAATGAATTTGAAACGTCGAATCAAGTGTTCAAAATGGCCTTCTTGAACATTTAATATACACGTCTCAAAGTGTCTTATGATGGAACTTATGATGTCGAACGTAAAATCTGTTCAACACTTTTGTGTACACTACTCCCTGATATGCGAATTTTCCGAAATCATATTGTGCGTAGATTTCAAATAATTACCATTAATTTTAAACACTTTTGATTTGATGCAAAATTCATTTAATATAAAATATGCGATAATGATTTTAATGGAAGATAAATTCCCGAAAATGTAGTATCAATTCGTAAATTTATATAAAAAATAAATTTACGCTAATTATTTTAATAAAAGATAAATTTTCGTAAATTCAGTATCTTCGTAATTTTCGTAATTTTCGAAAATTCAGTAATACTTCTATATCAGTATCTTATTAAATTCTGAATGGAAGCTTTTTCGGACGTACACACTTATATAATTTTTTCTGTTTTTAAAGTCAATATAGAGGCTCTCCAAGTTTGGTCAGATCTTTCAGAAACACATTATATATGGCATGATAGTCAAATTTATTAATTGTTCTCGATTGCTGTTGTAATTATGGCAAACGATCTGAACATCACTTTCCCTAATGAGACAAGTAGAATCTACAATCTCGCGGTCCCCTTTGCCTCCTCTTATTCATCGGCTCGTTAACTTTCGCGAAAATGTCCCGAGGAGACATCGAAATGTCGCGTCGACGATTAACAAAACGATTACGTAGAGAGACCCCGTAGCGTCGTTTGCTACCCAGGTTGCAAATTAAATGTCAATGTCGACATACGTCCCAGGAATCTCGTTGTTGCTGAGCCGTTATGTTATAAAGTATTTTTCTTAAAAAAAAATAAAAATAAAAAAGCGCCAAGTCTATGCGCCCGTAGAAAATTGTTATACAAGAAAGTGAGTCTCTTTAATATACATTCATCTCTTAAAAAAATAGTTGTACAAAGAAGCGTTGCTTCAATGTACATGTTATTTTTATTACTCAAACCTGTCGTTTCTACAAAAGTAATGATACTATATAAAAAAAATGCGCCAATTGGGTGTAAAAATTATACACAATATAAAATTTAATTTTTTTGTTATAATAAAATTTATTAATAAAGATAACAGTTAAAGTAATTAAGAGTAAATGAAAAATTTAATGTAACAAAACTTGGCGCTGCTATATAATCTTTATAGATATTGTATTAAATAAAATACATGAAAATTATTGTAGTAGCGCCAAGTTTTGTTACATTAAATTTTTTGATTACTCTTAATTACCTTAACTGTTATCTTTATTAATACATATTATGCTTCGAGAGAAATCCTGTATCTGAAAATATCATGTGTTTATGTGAGTTGTGTATACATATAAGTATCTTAAAAAATATATAATAATATACACAAATGTTTTAATAAAATACACAATGTATTATGTGTTAGATAAAAACATTTAATATTAAAACATGGTGTATAATAAGACAATTAAATTTTATATTGTGTATAATTTTTATTCCCAATTTTTATTCCCAATTGGCGCATTTTTTTCATATCATTATTTTTTGTAGAAAAGACAGGTAATTGAGCAATAACGTATACATTGAAGCAACGTTTCTTTACACAACTATTTTTTGAAGAGATATAAAATGTATATTAAAGACTCACTTTCTTATATAAAAATTTTTTAAACAGGCGCGTAGACTTGTTTACTTTTATTTAAAAAAAGTAATTTTTTGAAGATATGCATGCTTTTTTTAGTTATATATGTATATATATAATACTGATACTCATATACATATGTATATGTTTGTATGTGCATTGTATGTATATAAATAACAGTATCATATAAAGTATAGCACACTTTCAATATTTTTTTTACTAAAAGTAAGAGAAATAACACATCTTTTTTCAATCATTATTTTAAATATGAAATTCATAAGTTATATCGTTTAAAATATCAAATACTAGCTGGCGTTTGTTTCTTGCGCGCTTCGCGCGCTCGGTACGCACGTTTTTACTGATATCCATATCTTGAGAACTACTGACGTTAGGAGCAAGAAATTTGGCACGCAAACTTACTTTATAATGAAGATTTAAAATGTAAATTTTTACTTTTCTAACATCTTTGGTTTTTGAGATATAGGTATCCTTATAAAAAAATTCACCCCCCTTTTTCATCTCCCTTAACTGGATTTTCGGAAAATGGTAAAACACGTGTTTCTTTATTTTTAAAGAAGAATCTAAATACCAATTTTCACGTCTGTAGCATCTTTGGTTTATAGGTATCCTCATAAAAAAATTCACCCCTTTTTTCACCCCCTTAGGGACGGAATTTCCAAAAATTTTTCCTTAGTGGGTGCCTACGTCATAAAAACAATGTACCTTCCAAATTTCACGTTCCTAGGTTAAACGGTTTGAGCTGGGCGTTGATGAGTCAGTCAGTCAGTCAGTCAGGACTTCTTCTTTTATATATAGAAAAAAAAGAATATAAAAAAATACTTGATATAAATATATTTTGCAATAAGCAAATGTGCGGTTTAAAATATTTATATAAATTTTAATAAAACGTATGCCGAGTTCAAAATTATTAGGCTAAATTGAATAATGTTGCAGGGGAAGTTTGCTTATAAAGAAGTGAAGCTATACATTTTTCTTCCGCATAGTATTTTTTGGATAGAGTAATCAGTTAATCACGTCACATTACTTTTTATATTACATCAAAATATTATTTATTTATTATCAATAAATTGTCGATGCAATATTTCTCGTAAAAATTCTTGTTGTTATCAAAAGAACCATTTGTTTCATAAATAAATCCTGTCTATAGTTCTAAAGTTTACTTATAAAGAAGTAAAGTTATACACTTCTTCCGTATAGTATTTTTTTAGATAATGTGATCAGTTAATCACGTCACATTATTTTTACATCAAAATATTATTTATTTATTATCAATAAATCATGGATGCAATATTTTTCCTAGAAATTCTTGTTGTTATCAAAATCTGTGTGTAAATAAATTCTGTCTATAGTTCCGAAGTTTACTTATAAAGAAATGAAGCTATACTTTTTTTCCGTATAGTATTTTTTGGATTGTGTGATCAGTTAATCACGTCACTTTTACATCAAAATATTATTTATTTATTATCAATAAATCATCGATGCAACATTTTTCTTTGAAATTCTTGCTGTTATCAAAAGAACCATCTGTGTGTTTCGTAAATAAATTCTGTCTATAATTCGTGCTTCTCTAAAGGAATAAACCTATTTAATAGACGAATAAACTTATTCCATAAACTAATCCTACATGTATAGTTCTTGCTCTGCTTCTAAACAAACAATATATTCAATAAATGTGTATATCTCTAGAAAAGTGTATAGCGATACTTCTTTATATAAGCAAACTTCCTGTAATATTTAATTCAGATTAATAATTTTGAACTCTCCATGTGCATATGTTTATTAAAATAATTTTAAACTGCACACTCTTATGCAAATGCTTATTGCAATATATATATTTGTATTAAATATTACTTTACACATTTAATATTTTGTGTGAACAACATGTAAGTTCTTCACACACAAAAATCACTTATAATCTGCAATTTAAAGTCATGATTAAGGGAATCCAACTGACTTAGCGTTAGAGACACTAACGTGTCTTTTTAAATTGCGCTCTTTTAATAAAAAAATTGTCTCCGCGCACACAAAAAAGACACTTAAGATTCGCTTGAAAAAAAGAACTGCTATTTGGAAAAACGATCGAGGAAAAACAAACGTACACACACATATCGCGTTAGAGTATGATAGTTTAATTCTCAACGAAAACCACGGCCTATATTTTTATACACTTGACTATAAAAGGTAACAACAGACCAGATACCGTATTTCTCTTTATACCGTATTTTAGCTATATAAAAAGTAGATTTCGGGGAAAACACCGGGGATAAAACTCCAGTTCCAGTTTCCGGCGACGATTCCGATTCTCCATCGAATTTGCCGTCAATCATTTCAATGACCGTATATATAAATACCTTTCGAGGACAGTAAGACGTTGCTTTCTTTTCTCTCTCTCTCTCTCTCTATCTCTCTCTCTCGAGCTGGACGATCTCCGCCAAAATTCCAAAACGATGTTCTCCGGTGTGTTACGCGGCGAAGACTTTTTAAGCTCTGAAATTTTTTTTTCGAGATAAATCCGCCCGATATTCGAAATGCCGATCTCGAACATGCGAGGCGACTATCTCCTCTCCTTCTCTACATATGTCGTGCCGTGAATTCCGGGTAAGAAAAACGTGCGAGAACGTCTCGAAGATGCCGGAACGTCGAGTCTCAGCGATGCGTCGGACGTTGGGCGGAATGCTGGCTGTTGCCGTGTTGCTGATGATGCGGCTGATGATGGAGGCCGATCAGGTGCGGATGCGGGTGAGGATGCTGCGGATGAATCGCCGTTCCGTGATGGGTCCTCGGCGGCGTGCCGGAGCGTCTGGACGGAGCGCCGCTCCGCGTCGACGTCGGCGTCGACGTCGGGGTCGGTGCCGGCGTCGCCGTCGGCGTCGGGGTCGGCGACGGCGTCTCGTCGCCCAGCACGTCGATCTCGTCGTCGTCCTCGTCGTCGGAATCCGCGGGCGCGTCGCTGCTCGCGCGCGACTCGCGCCCGCCGCTCAGCGAAAAATCTACGGGACGTTCTGTCGACACAAATCATTATCGATCACATGGCATCATGGTTTCGAGAAACCCTCATCCGCTCGCAGACCCGGGGAAAAAAAGGTCCATTTGTAATCGAATATTAATATATACAATTATGTATGAAATATGTATCCCTAAATGTTTTCTTTGTCTGTGTGTGCATTATATATAATATAATATAATTATATATTTATATACATATAGTAAAATATATATATTTAAATATAAGAAATGAGAAAATATAAGAAATGAGAAAAAATTGCCCATGTATAAAATCATATACAATTTACATATATACAATAATTACTATACATATATTTTTTTATTATGTATATATATATATATATATATATATATACATAATAAAAAAATATATGTATAGTAATTATTGTATATATGTAAATTGTATATGATTTTATACATGGGCAATTTTTTCTCATTTCTTCAAGTTTCATTTTCTAAAAAAAAAAAAAAAAAAAAAAAACAAACAAATGCGAAAAACCTAATTCTAATCTTCCAATTATTTTTTAATTATTTCTCTTATTATTTTTCCTGTATACAGGGTGTCCTAAAACTACCGTACTGTATTTTAATGGCAGATTCCTGAGGTTATTTGGAGACGATTTTTCCTCAACGAAAATGTCGAGGGAGATCATCATTTATTGCAAGCTCTCGATTTTTGCCATCATATATCTTTGTAACTAAATCAAATTAAAATTCTATTAAATTAAACTCGACCTGAAATCAACTGAAGAATGTAGTTTTGTTAATATTTTAATTCCATAAAGCTTAGTTTGCAAAAAGCCCTTCATTTTCAATCACTTATAACTCGAAAATTATTGGTGCTTCGACATTTGCGTTGAGGAAAAATCGTCTCCAAATAACCTCAGGAATCTGCCATTAAAATACAGTACGGTAGTTTTAGGACACCCTGTATACAGGAAAAATAATAAGAGAAATAATTAAAAAATAATTGGAAGATTAGAATTAGGTTTTTCGCATTTGTTTGTTTGTTTTTTTTTTTTTTTTAGTCAAATGACCTCAAGAATCTGCCGTTAATAGGTCTTTTACGGTAGGTCTGGGACACCCTGTATTTATTTTGCGTCAAGATGGTCGTTCTTGTTCTCCCGAAATTTGAATGAAAATCAAATCCGCGCTTACGTCATCTCGTCTACGGCCTACCGATAGCCCTTAACGGCGAACAATCGAGAATATAGAGATCTGACCGAGCACTTAGCGGGTAATTGAGCAATTTTCTCCAAGACGGGGGTGTAGAAAGCGGAGAACGAGACGAGGGAAGCGAAGGAGAGAAACGTCGCCGAAGGAGGGAACGAATCTCTCTCCCGGGTTTCCTTACATAGCCCCCGGCCGAGTCTAAAGACGCCGAGGCGGTCTTCTCTACGTGCACTTCCACACCACCCCTCTTCCCCACGATATCTCTCCTTCTTGGTCGCTGCCAAGGAGACGTCTATGTAACTCGGTTAGCCTCTCCGCCCCCCCCCCCTCGCCCCTCTTCCGGAGAACGGAGCCATCTTGTCTACCGAGACGAACAACTTTATATAGTGCATAGAATGCTACATAAGCGCGGGTCAAACTATTTAAATCGCTCAAAATGGTGTCTCGCGCGCGGTCTCGTTAAACGATCACTTTTATATTTCAAAGCAGTCTTAGCGTATCCGCGCGCTACGCGATAAAGGGAAACAATATATATATATATATGTGTGTGTGTGTGTGTGTGTGTGTGTGTAATAGAATTGCCACAATTCCCAACTCTCCTCCGCGAGTTTGTAACATTTGCGTGGACATCATGCCGGACGAGCGATTACGGTAATATCCCCGGAATGCGACACGCATTATTACGCAGATATACGGTTAATGATTATAGTTCCTCGCGACGTAACCACGGTTACGGTCTGGCTAGTTAAGCTAGAACTTGCGTAATTTATTGTCAGCGGTATTTTGGTTGCGTTATATGCAGATATCCGCCCCATTAGCGTGACAACGGGGAAGTATTTAACGACAACCGACCGTTATAACGCGCGGCCGGTCCCCGGGACCAGATTAACCGATAACTACGGTCTATTAATCCTCGGATGCTGCCGCGTCTGCGTATCGACTCGATCCGTAGTTTGTTTAACATTTCATACGTATATACAGGGTGTCCGGAGTCAACCGCATCACCCGTCGTGTGCAGGTAGAGGTAGTTAAACTGAGTAGGAAAGTCCTGTACCGTTTTGCGATTTTCGCAATAATTAATAAGAAATTAAATAAAAAAGAGCGGCCAATCCGTGCGAGTAAAAGCGCGCGGCGAGAAGAGACCTCCTACTGTTTACGTGATTCTTGTCGCGCGGCGAAAATAAAAGCCTAATGTTTACGCGGTTGCTACGCACGCGACAAAGCGGGGAGGAGCACTCTACAAAGGACAATGGATAAATACGAGCAATGCATAACGTTGGACCCCCGTGTGGACTGTCTCTTCTCGCCGCGCGCTTGAACTCGCGCGTATTGGCCGATCTTGTTTAATTTATTTCTCATTAATTATTGCGAAGATCGCAAAACGGTAGAGGACTTTCTTACTCGGTTTAACTTGCTCTATCAGGACACGACGGGTGATGCGATTGACTCCGGACACCCTGTATATATATATATATGTATATATATATATATATATATATATATATATATATACTCCGTATACATGGCTACTATTACTATCGCTATTACTACGTATACCGAATATCCGCCATTACGATATTACGATATTTCGAGGATTACGTAAATGTCATAGTGGAATTCGTAAAAGTGACATATAAGCGTATAATACATAAATATATATATAATTTTTTATCATAGGCAGTACGCGGCCATTCATGAATTCGCGATTATCTAGGACACAGTGTCATTAACCCAAGTGAATTAATCCGCGGCGCGGGAATGAATATACTGCTCGCAGCTGTTTATCGAAAGGTCGATATGCGTAGATTTAATTTAACGACGATTAAATTCCGCGTTGCGGAAATTCCGCAGATACCGTTGATCGCGATGTCTGTTAAGCATTATCGTTTCATAAGCGCCTCGCTTCGAACCTGTATATACCAACTTACATTACGCTCGCCGGAATCCCTTTGTATACGCGATGCGATTGCTGTATTTCCGTTAATTTTATTATCTGATTCTGATTATCTGATTTTAATTTTCCCCAGCTGCCCACTCGGAAATCCGAGTCGAATAACGTTTTCGCAAAGCTTGATCGAACGTCAAGAGGAAAGGAATGGACGCAACTTACCGGCGGGCGATGTAACGGATAGGGATTGCTGTCCCGAATTGGAATTACCCCCGCTACTTATGTTCTGCTTCCTCAATTGCTTCTTATGTTTCATCCGTCGATTCTGGAACCACGTTTTCACCTGAGTCTCGGACAGATGTAACGCAGCCGCGAGCTCTACCCTCTCGGGCGTGCTCAGGTATCTCTGCACCTCGAATCTGGCTTCCAAACCTGCCAGTTGTTGGTCGCTGAACACCTGAAATTTTAAGGAAGCAAACTCTTGTTTCTTATCTTGACGCAATTGAGAGAGTGAGAAAGACAAGTTGCAAAATAATACGCGAATTCACATAAAGTCACTTTATATAGCCTCGATTCACACATCTTCAGCCGACTTAGAGCCAACGATAGTTGGGTCAATTTAGGGTCTCGCTGGAGTTTGTGCATATTTACGTAGAGTTTGCGTTTTGAATTTTCATTTTCGAATAAATGGAAAAGATCGAAGAGTTAGATCAATGGAGAAAATGATGTACTCACGGTTCGGGCCTTTCGTCGCCGACAGTGCTTCAAGGCCGCTAGCTCCCCGACTCCCGGTACCACGCCGACCCCCATGCCGGCGCTACTAAAGAGGGGCCCCAAAAAGAAGGCCGCGGCGGGCGGCGCTGCGGGATAACCGGGTAACAGACTGGCAAATTGCTGATACTGATGATGCTGCCCGTGTGAGGTGGACGTCAGATGATGCTGATGGTGCAACTGATGATGATGCGGATGATGGGGGGTGACGGTGCCGCGACTAAGAATATCCTCGATGAGGAACGACGTCCTGCTAGCGGAGGTACCGTTCTGACCTGGTTGTGCTTGTTGCTGCTGGCAGGTGGAAGACTGCATCTTCCCTTTCTCGTGCTCTGTACGCAACTCTGTACGCGATTAGGGCGGATGTTTCGCGGTTACATCCTCGCCTCTTGGCGCCCTGTGATTCTGGCCAAGAAGACGAAAACTAGATTCGGTAAATCAAAGTAATCAAAGCGAAATCTTCGCACCACCTCGTAGTAAAGCCATTAAGAAGACGATGCGCAATCCCTCGAATCCCTCTTCTCGTCTCTCGTATCTAACGCCAGAATCAGTCTAAGAAATTTTTCGAAGGAAATGATACACGAAGAGGAATGTGTCACTTTTCTGTGAAACCGGTCACTCTCTTTCCGTGCACGTCGGTGCACAATGCACGCGCGCACCCCTCAGCCTACTCGGCTAATTTAGGTGGCGTTCATCTCGCGAACATCCCGAGGTCGAATTGATCGCTGTGGGATCAAAGCACGAATCGCGAGAGACGCACCAGCCCGTTCACTGTCGTTCGCCGACAACGTTAAGGGTCGCGTATCGGTGCGCTCGCGGTGCGATTTACAACCCCCTGTGCGCGATCATCGCCCCCTCCCGTCCCTCCCGCCGAGAAAGAGGTTGAAGGCTTCAAGTCTATCCGAGGCCTGGCGTCCCCGCATTGGCCGGCGTCGCGACGCTCGTCATCGCTCCGGGTTGGCTCCGCGCGACACCCGGGGCGGGACTTGGCCGCGCGTTTCCATGGACACGGTAGCTCCGGATATTCATGAATCCGACGTTATACGTCCCCGCGAGGACGGGAAGAGACTACGGTGGAGAAGGAGGAGAAGGAGGAGGAGGTACGGATCGTTTCTGTGTATCCGTGCGATTCTCTCTCCATTCTATCGTTCCGTCCCAACACGTAGATAATAATGCAAGAGTACGCGTAAGAGAGTACGTTCCCCGAAAACCATCCACTCGCCTCTCCGACGCGACGGGGCGGCCGTCCGTTTGTACGTTTCGCGACGCGACGTATTCGCGCGTATGCATGTCGAAAACGATCTCTGTTTCCGTCTCTTTGTACATAATACGGTAGACAAAGTTCCCCAATCTCGAGAGTGTTTTGTTTTGTTTTTTTGTTTTTTGTTTTTTTTTTTCCTTTACCGCTCGTCCTCGGTTGGTGAAAATGTTGCAAAATGCGGATCCTCGAATCTCGCCGATGTTGTCTCGTTATCGTGCTCGCGTCGCATCGTCGAACCTGGCCAATCCTTCGGTCGATATCGATATCGTATCTTGGATGAGCGGGAGAACTGAAGCAGAGAGAGAGAGAGAGAGAGAGAGAGAGAGAGAGAGAGAGAGAGAGAGAGAGAGAGAGAGAGAGAGAGAGAGAGAGAGAGAAGCGCGAGATTAAATTACTTATCGGATCATGTATATACGGCGCGCTCTCTCTCCAAATGGCAGTACGCGCGCGTGCAGCCTATGTCATCTCCAGGTAGACGTATAAACAATCACGTACGAGAAATGCGAGTTTATTAGAGAACAATAATATGGCACGCACATTCTATTCAATTATCGTCCGACAATAAACATATAGACTCGCTCTCTCGCGCGTCGAGGATAGCGTGAAAATATTAAGGAAAAAAATGCAAAAAAAAAAAGAGAGAAGGAAAAAGAGGGTGTATATATATATATATATATACCCTCTATACTTTAGCGGTCGCGTTAATCTCGATCGGGAATCTCTCTCTGAATCTCTCTCCAACACAACGTCGTGCTATCGCGACGACGACCGAGAGCCGGGGGTATGATTAGGGTCGAGGGACGCGTGTCGACATTTAGACGGGGTTGCTCCTGCGATTATTGAGTAAATTAACGTCGCGGTAATTGCGTTACCGGCGCGTGTCCATCCGTCCGCTCGGCGTCGCGTCACCTCGCCCTCATCCCGTTGCCCCCCCCTCCCTCAACCCTCCGGGACCCCCCCCCGCCCTGCGCATACTGTACTACTATGGCAGAGCCGCCCTCCGGCTGGCTCGCTTGTAAAGCCGAAAATCCATCGTGTCCGGAGTTTCGACGGAGGCTCGAGACACGTCCTTCTATGCCTGGCTCTCGTGGATCCTCCGGGGACTCGTTAGACGGAAAAGAGCGACACACATTGATTTTCAGATTATTTATTACACAAAGCCGTAATAAACCCTACGCGTTCCAGTAATGCGCTCATTAAAACGGAAAATACGTATACATATATATATTACTTACTCTCTTGACAATGATTGAGAGATTAATAGCTTAATGAAATACATACAAAAGATACTTGAAAAAACTATGTAGTTAGACTAGATATACATGTGTCATATGTATTACGAATTCCGCTGCTGTTTGACAATAAATGTAGTAAATCGTCTTGCGTCTCTTAATGTAAAAAAAATATAGCAAAGAGGTTTTCCTCTCATCTATCTAATCGGGTTAAAGGATATTGTGGGATTGAATTATCAAATATCATCGTCGTTGGACGCGCGTTTGTAAAAGGCGCGGGAGAAGCTGGCGGGACCCTGCGAGCCGCAGAAGAAAAAGCCGCGTCGCCAGAAGACGAAGAGCGCCATGCCGACCGGAATCGCGATGAGCAGACCGATCAGCATCCCTACGAGTATCGCGGCGTCCTTCTCCGGTCGCGCGTCGTACAGATCCAAACAGCGTAGATGTCGTTTGGCCAGGGACGTGAGGCTCTTACCCGCGTGTTCCGGCGGCGCGGAACAGATGAGCTCGCCGACTTTGGCCGTCGTCTTTTGTTTCGCCGCGTATTCCGGCAATATGGTTTCGATCTGTGAGCGGGAGAGATTACTCGCATTAGTTCGCCGAATTCGATTTAATCGCGAAAAATTAGTTTGTCCAGCAACAATTCGATTCGCGAAAAATTAGTTTGTCAACCAGCAACGATCGATTCAATTCGCGAAAAATAGTTTGTCATCCAGCAATAATTCGATTCGCGAAAAAATTAGTTTGTCATCCAGCAACGATTCGATTCGCGAAAAATTAGTTTGTCATCCAGCAACGATTCAATTCGCGAAAAATAGTTCGTCATCCAGCAATGATTCAATTCGCGAAAAATTAGTGTCATCCAGCAACGATTCGATTCGCGAAAAATTAGTTTGTCATCCAGCAACGATTCAATTTACGAAAAATTAGTTTGTGATCTAGCAACGATTCGATTCGCGAAAAATTAGTTTGTTATTCAGCAACAATAAAAATACTTCTCTTCCCTTGTCCAGTTTTTTTTTCGCGATAGCTTAGAGTCAATTATAAATTCATGATACATGATCAAGTAGTACTTGGCATTTATGTTTCTGAACTAATAAATGCTTATTTTTTTTAGATAACTTTCTATCGCTTGCATATACAGGCTTGGTTACTTTCTTCATGTACTTGGCGTGCAATTTTTTAGAAAGATTTTTTTCGTGGGACTTACCAGATATTGATTGCGACAATCGCAACTCCAACGGTTGTGCATCAGATGCAATTCCTCGAGACTGTCCCATCTGTCAAGGAGTAACATCGGCAAATATTGTAGCGCGTTAGACGATAGATCCAGTTTCTTCAACGACGGCCACACTATCCCTCTGGCAGTCTACGAAATAATCGCGGATAATCCTCGTTTTATTAATCTGTCGCATATATATCGCCGAAAAGCTCCTTTCGACCAATTACGTTCGACATACCGTGATCGCGAACGCGTATTCCTCGATCACATCCAACTTCTTGCAGTTTCGCACGCGGAGATCCATCAGGCCGATTAACGCCGATAAGCCGCCATTTCCAATCGTCGTTAAACTTGACATGTCGCACAGACTGAGTTCTCGCAGTTTCGTCAAATTGGGAAAGGCGTTCGCGCCATCGATAATGCGTATCGGATTGTTGTCCAAACTTAAGTACTCCAAGGCTCCGGCCTCCTCTAACGGTCTGGGCAAAACCGCGAGCTTGTTGCCGACCAAGTTCAGTTTCTTCAAATATCTATAAGAAAAAGGGAACGGTAAAATCTTGAGGAATATTCAATTTTAAAGAGACTGATTTTATAGAATAAAAAAAAAAAACAAAAACACATCGACATTCTGGCAGCGTCTCCGCACTTCATCTTACTTGGCGTTATGGAACTGAAGATTCGGTAGTTCCTTCAGCTGACAATAACTGATGTCTAATTCCTGCAAGTACGACAAGCTACTGATAGCTATCGATGTACGATAGTCGAATACGCCAAAGGGATTCCCGGAGAGATTCAACGCCTCGATGCCGGTGATGTGCTCGAATACACTCTGATGTAACCACTGGAGTATGTTATTAGACAGGTTCAATACTTTCAACGGTAAAGGCTCGTACGCTTCTGGCGAGAACTGGCCCTAAAACGGAAATAGTAATAATCTCGTTCAGAGACGGATACAATAAAGAAACATAGATGGGAAATAATCAGTATTATTGAAGAAGTTTCTTTTTTTAACGAAGAACAATGCAGTTTATCTGATAAAATGATTATAAATAATCTATTGTAACACAAGAATAAATATAACCATAACATTTAGCGCCCTTATATATTTCTATTGAAAACTTCTGTAATAAAATTATAAATATATTTAATTTTAATAAAGTTAAAAATAAAAAATTGATTGTTATATAAATGTAATAATAGTTTTATATCAAAGGAGGAAGAATATAAAATATATGAGTATAAAATTGATTTAGGTAAAAACTTTATATATTTTTTATATATTTAAGATTATAAAATTATAAATATGATTAAATCTAATAAAGTTAAAAATAAAAAATTTATATGTTATATAAATGTAATAATAATTTTATATCAAATATATCACACTGCTATATCTATCAATTTTAAAAATCTAAAACTATTAGCTATTATTTTAGATGTGAAAAATCTAAAATTTTTTTATATTCCATAAATTTCTCCTGAATTTACTTTATCAATTTGACGAATGCGAAAAAAGCTTCAAGCTTATTATTTTCGACTGAATAAATAATTTATACCTGACGGCATATTTTAAAAATATTATCGGAAAAAAGAGGAAAAGAATTTGACTGCTATTTAGAGCGATAAAATTAATCATATATCTGCGCGAAGAATCTACGATTAAAACTGAGAGGTCTTAAGGTGTTTCTTGCTAATCGATGAATCACAGTCAGAGGTAAACCTACGTTCGTCTCTTTCTAGGATGGTATAGATGTGCTAACTTGCGATATACAATCTCTCGTTACCTCGAAAATGTGCGGTTTTAGCTGTTCCGACGTGAGCTGGTTATTACTCAGGTCCAGTTCGATGAGATGAATGAGCTCCTTAAAAGCGTGACTATCGATCGTGCTGATCTGATTTTTTCGCAGAATTATCTTCTCGACGATTATCTTCGGGAAAGGCGTGACGTGTACCAAACGATTGTGCTCGAACGAAATCTCTTTAGCCGATACGTCCAACCATTGCGTGTCCTCTAAGTGATTTTCCAAACCTCGGGCACTGCAGTTTACGTAGCCATCTAAATACACATGTATCGTATTTTATCGTAATTATGTAATATAATTATTAATTATAATTATTAATTTTTTAGCACCGTGAGACAATTTGAAACAAGCTTCAGCCATTTTATTTGGAGCGAATATTATTTTATTAAACGTCGGATGAAAAGTTTCGAATAACAGAGTTTCGACTACCTGTACAAGTGCACACGTTGCATAAGATTGCTGGTTTCGGCGTAGTACTTTCGATGTTAATCGCGTTCGAGTCTGTAATCACGTCTTTCGTAGCATTTTCACACTTGGTCAGAAGAAATAGCGCGAACAGTGGAATCGATATTCGAAGATCCATCCTTACAGAGGAAGGATGACAACTGTAAGCTCTCTCTTTAAACGGCATCAACTGAAATTGGCCCGACCGTATCAACGCGACTTTGCGTACGATAACGAAGTACAGTGATAAGATAACCATTGCTCGTAAGATTACTCATCGCTCGAGACAGGTGAGGGAAGCGTCGAGAAATGGTTCTCCTTTTGATAGTATTTCTAATTGTAAGTCGTAAAGCGATGATTTTATATTTTAATAACGTGAATATCGAGAGTCTCCGTCCAGAGAGATACATATACTATTTATTTACAAAGTATAGAATCTAAATTTAAAATAGATTTCCTAAACATGTACATACTATTGTTTTATACAGGGTGTCCGGTAATAATCGCCTCACCTCTCGTGTGCAGGTAGAGCCGATTAAAGCGAATAGGAAAGTCCTCTATTGTTTTGCGATCTTTGCAATAATTAATGAGAAATTAATTAGAAAATATCGCGAGTACAAGCACGCCGCGAGAAAAGACAGCCCAATGTTACGCGGTTACTAGACGCGCGATGAAAAGAGAGCCTAATGTTACGCGGTTACTAGGCGCGCGATGAAAAGAGAGCCTAATGTTACGCGGTTACTAAACGCGCGATGAAAAGAGACAGCCTAATGTTACGTGGTTACTAGGCGCGCGATGAAAAGAGACAGCCTAATGTTACGCGTTACTAGGCGCGCGATGAAGAAAGACAGCCTAATGTTACGCGGTTGCTGAGTGCGCGACAAAACAGTGGAAGAAGCGCTGTACAATTATAGGCTATCTCTTTTCGTCCTACGCGCATAATAACCGCATAACACTGGGCTGTCTGTTTCTTCTCGCCGCGCGCTTGTACTCGCACGCGGATTGGCCGATCTTTTTAAATTAATTTCTCATTAATTATTGCGAAGATCGCAAAACGGTAGAGGATTTTCCTACTCGGTTTAACCCGCTGCACATGAGAGGTGCGATTATTATCGGATACCTGTATATCGATAAATATCTTGTAATAGAAATGATAAAGAAAAATATTTCTTGAATGAGTCCGATGAGTAAAGCGAAAATTCTATTCGGTGAAACGTCTAATGGGGAGTATATATCTTTTTCAAAGTAACTCTCTCTCTCTCGAGTAACTTAATCGTCAATTGTAATCGTAGCTAGTTGAAACTGCGAGGCGAGAGTGCGATCGATCGCTATCGAAGAATAGCGGCGCTTTAATAGTCAAAGTGGCTACATCTTCAGCATCTCTGCGAAACTCGAGATGACCGATGAATTACATTACCGCGCGTGATCATTGAAAATTGTGCGAAAAAATACATCTATGAAAGAAAAAATATTAAGTTTCTTCCTTGTTCCCTTATTTTAGGGAAGAAAAATCTCAAGCATAGAATTGAATTTTTTTTAAGCTTATATATTTTACGTTACTAAAAATAAAATATCCCTCTCATGTCGTTTTTTTTTTAAATTTTTGTATAATCATGTTTGATAGCGGCGATTTGATAGCGTGCAACATTACAGCGAGTAGATTGCTGTCTTTATTCATAAAGTAATATTAACATTCATAAAGTACTAATTTCTGTTAATAGAATGATAATTTTACGCTTTAATAATGATAAAATAATGTCTTTTCTTTTATGTTTATTTTCTTCCCCCTCAAAAATTTTAATAAAGTATATACCAGATAATGTTAATACACATATATATTATTATATATTGAGCGTTTTATTAATATTTTTAGAGGGAAAGACGAGAAAAATCCTTATTTATAGCTTTAATATTTTTTTGCAAAACGCTAATTATTTATTTCTCCTAATACATTTCTCCTAATACACAATGTACAAATAACAAAACTGAGATTTATCTGACCTATAATTCAACATCCAACATCTAATCCTATTATTCGCAAAAAAACACGTGAAGTCCTATATTATGTAAAGTTCTTAGCTCCTCTTTATCACAGATATCTTTCACTTACTAGTTGTATACACGGAAGTAGAAAAGAAACGTAGGATAGAAAGTAAAACGGAATTAAAGATACATCATTGAAAAATAATGTAATTTGAAGCGATGACGTAATGCGCGGGTACACAGGAATGCGTGGTACGCGTGGCGCCATCTGCCGCGCGAGCGGCGCAACTCGACGGCGCGCCGCCGCGCCGCGGCGGCGAGAAACCTTCGCGAAAAGTATTGAATCGGTGACGTCACAAAAGACGAGACGGTGGAAGGAGGCGGACGGGGTGGACGGACGGTGTCGCGTTGAAAAATGTCCGGTTACTCGAATTTATCGTCTACGTGAAGAGTGTGAGCGTGGTAAACACAAGAACTCCGGGAAACAAGTGCGGACGTGAAACGGGAATCCGGCGTGCGAACCGGCGGGATTCGAACCCCCTCGGAACGGGGATCCTCGTCCCCCCCCCCAGGCACGTGTGTACGGCGGGAGGAGACCCCAAGAGTCGTCCCTCTCGACTCCTCTGTATGACGGTTCGATATCGCGCATCGC
>OX424445.1:6577607-6600419 GCA_949152495.1 Lasius fuliginosus
ACCCAACAACAACAAGCAGGCTGGCAGTCCGAAGACTCGGCAAGTGATTCGGGTTCTAGCGACGGTGAAGGAGGTGCCGCTAGATCGAAAGACGGTAATGATAGCGATGAAGATGATCTTCACTGACCTCTGTCGATCACCGAAACGTCAACCTCTTTACGGTACCTTCAAATCCAGTTGCTCATTACAGTATTAAGGTATTCGGGTATAGATATCGCTTTAACTGTCAAATACGTAATTAATCTTGCGAAAGTTAAGAATAAGTGGGTAGAGGTTATCACGCTCTCTGATCATTCAACACTTTGACTATTCATCATCTACCCAAGCTATTAGCTTTTTTTTATGATGGTTGATTACATTTTTAATCTCAGTTTATATTGTGATGAATATTAACTTTGTCATGTATAACATGAGAAACGAGAACTGAGATTGAATAGGTACTAGAAAGAGAGAGCAGTTTACTTAAATACATCTAATTTAAACGAAATATACGTTTGCATTAAGCTACAAGAAATGTTATTTATTTTTGATGACAAATTTTCAAGTGAATAATCGCGCGAGTAGTGAAAATAAATCTGAGCTTTCTTTTGAATCATAATATTTTATTAGTTTAGTTTATTTTCTCTTATAACGTACGTCCCCGATAATAATATTATTTATGACATCTATAAAAAACATAATTAAAAAATATATATTATTTAACACGTTGACTGCCTTGGTGGTCACTGATGACCGACGCTATCAAATTTTTTTTAAATGTTTGCAACAAATGGATACCATTGAATAAAATAAAATATTGTAATCGAATAATAATAATATTAATATTAATTAATCGATATTAATTAAGTAATAATAATTAATATTATAATTGATTAATAATATTATAATTGGAAATAAAATATTTTATTTTATTATTTTATCATTATATACTTATGATAATGAAAATTCCAGTTTGGTGTACGGTAAGACAAAATTCGCTGGGCAGTCAACGTGTTAAATGTAATATTAACGATTCGTCGGACAAGAATTCACTGTGAAAAGATTTGCTTTGGTTATTATTAGATTATCCATCTTCCTCTTTTTTATGTACATTTTCAAACATATACTATTGATGAATTATATCGCGTGTAAAAAATTTTTTTAAATATATTTTAACATACACTAATTGCCTCAATCAATTATCGTCAGTTTTTCGTCATACACAACAAAAACACACACACATACATGCACACAAAACTTTAACATCTTATTAGCTGTAATAGAATGAAGCAGACAAAATCAAATCTTTATTTTCTGTTAGCTTCACCAACGATATTATTACATTATTATTGCTATTGTTACGATTAATACTGTTTCCACTATTCGACTACTATTACTATTACTACTACTACTACTACTACTATTACTACTACTACTACTGCTATTACTATACTATTGCTATTATTACTATACTGCTATTACTAGTAATAGTATTACTACTAATAATAATACTATTGCTATTCCTTCCATTATTGCTATTACTACTATTACTATGTAACTTTTACTATTATTACCAGTACTATTACTACTACTGTTACTACTAACACTATCGCTACCACTAATGCTACTGCTATTACTGCTACTACTCAATATTCGTACTGCTCCTGTTACAATAATTGTCATTTTTGCATCGCAACAAAATACCCGATATCCGCATTTTTTTCGTTTGCAATTATAATTCTAAGCTTTATTAAAAGATAGAAATTTACATCTGCTTTATAACTTGCATAATGGAATGCAATACGCGGACAATGAAACGGCAATTGGATCATTAGTAATTAATACATAATTGTAAACCATTTGATTAGACGCATCGCGTTTGTGAAAAGATAAGAAATGGATACTTAATTTTCAAATTAGATGAGGACATAGCTCATAGTAATGCAATATTAATTGTACTTTTTCGTGCCATTAAAGAGCGTGGTAACTTCCGCGTTTAGTCTTTGTTCAGCTCTGCAGTGTCGTGGCATAGCAAAGCGCTGTCCCTCCATGATAATAATAATAATAATAATAATAATAATAATAATAATATAATACAAATAAAATATAACTAATAATGATAATAATAATTATTACGCTATTGATAATGATAATAATTATAACTACAATTATAAAATAATGATAATAATGATAATAGTAATAACAATAACAACAGCAGCAGCAACACAATACACAACGCAATGATGATATATAATATTTACATTAAATATATGACAATTATATATTTTTAAAATCTAAGTGTCGTCCCTGAGCGCGCGTGTACTGCACGTTACATGATACTATTGTACATATTACATGTGAAACTGTTAGTGAGAGAGAGAGAGAGAGAGAGAGAGAGAGAGAGAGAGAGAGAGAGAGAGAGAGAGAGAGAGAGAGAGAGAGAGAGAGAGAGAGAGCGCGAGAGAGAGAGAGAGAGAGAGAGAGAGAGAGAGAGAGAGAGAGAGAGAGAGAGAGAGAGAGAGAGAGAGAGATATGAAACAAAGAACAAATATTATCGAGTATGTAAAAGAAAAGCTAAATACTTTTCTTGTAATTGAAAACAAAAATTGAATATATCCGACGACATACATTTACGTCATCTTTTTTTAGAATATTAATGTTTATGCACACTAGCTGTCTACATGTGATCATTACGTTTTACTGTCAACGGCAGAAATTCTTCCTTCCACGTACTTTAATGCGCGGAGGGGCTCGTTTCTTTTTTTTTTTCGAGCCTCTCTTCCTTGAGTCCAGCAAAAGAGTTTTGATATCGAACTACGACAAACTATGGCTGTTCTCGCTGAAATATATATTCGTGTACATACCGTTCTTCCCGTATCTTGCACATATACGCATGTACATTTATGCTTTTCCGATCTATCGTTTCCACGCGATCCGTCCATCGAGATTTTTACGCAAAATGGTTAAAGGCCATTTTATCCTGCTAGTTTTCGGGACGTATAAAATAACGTAGCGAAAAATTAGTTGGTCCAAGTTGTTCCAAGACACAGTTCCGGTAGAAAGATGTATAATTATCTTCCTTCTTTTATCAACTAATACGCAGATCGTGGAGAATTCTCGTTTCGGCTTAACTTATTCTTAGCTCTGCCAATTACATTGTCACCGTCGTTTTCCTCGTTCACTCGATAAGCGAAACGACACTAGTCATTCGATCATAGGAGGAAAATATGTCATATGATGCAGTCTGCAGTGTCCAAAGTGTACGGTTGCCTTAAGTATAGCCAAATATTATTTCTCTCCTGTACTCTCGTTACTCTTCTCTTATACAGGGTGATTCGGAAATACTTGTACAAACTTTGGGGATGAGTACACAAAAAATTTGTATAAAATTACAACTATTATAATGGGTAATTTTGAGACCCACTATAATAGTTGTAATTTTACACAATTTTTTACAGTGTAGAAAAAGATGAAAAAATATATTTTTTATTAGAAATATAAATTGTGCAAAATTACAACTATTATAGTGGGTCTCAAAATTACCCATTATAATAGTTGTAATTTTACACAATTTTTTTACAGTGTAGGTACATTGAAGGTCATGGGAAACCCAAACGTTGAATATAATCTTTCGATTATAATTCATAAATCAGGCATTTCCAGACATATGTGTATGTGACATTTTTTTTCTTGTTTATGCGTGGAGAACTCACTCCTAAAGTTTGCACAAATATTTCTGAATCACTCTGTATATTGAATCTCCCGATGTATATAGCCAATTGACAGAGTGCTTCCATTTATAGTAGCTCGCGACTTGTTCGAATCGAGAATGAACTCTGTAGTTTTTATTGTTTCTTTTTTTCATTTTTTTTGTTTTGAACATACCTATTTTTTTCGTATGCAATATAAAAACTTCGCTTCAGTCGCTTCGATCGATTATGATCGATAATCGCGCGATATATGTACTTGAAAATATACGCGGTACAACTCGAGTAAAACGATATTATCAATTGCAGACAGCTGACAGTATAGCTCCGTGTGTACGATATAGCCATCAGACATCAGTCCGCATAAGAAGTAATAAGCGATCGATTGCAATACATAATAGATTAAAATTGTGGGGAAAAAAAAATATTATTCAACCTAGTCTTTCGACTTTTGAAAAAAAAATGAAAAAGAAAAAAGAAAAAGTACTCGCTCGGGGAAATCCTCCAAAGGAATTTGCGTACTATATATGCTCAATCGGACTGTTTGTAACAAGCAATAATATACGCGAGATGAAGGAAGGGAAAAAAAAATTGTTTCCCCAGTAAATATTATTGCTTCAGCAAAAATCGCCACCTCTCTCTCGTCGTACGGGACTATACTGTAATTCGAGAGATAAATAAAATTTCTAAGATAACGTTAGATTAAGAGGTAGGTTGTAAGGCTGAACCACGTATACGTATGTGCTGCGGCACCAGACGACTGTGATAATTCGGTGGGCGGTGCCCAGCCTCCTACTTCATCCTTGTATACTAAAAAAAAAAAAATAATAATAATTAGAAATGAGAAGAAAGAGCGTAAACAATTTTACCGAGGAGAGGTTGAACGTATATCGGGACGTGCGTTGTAGAAATGATTTTTTTATCCATATGCACGAAACAGTCGCGAAACGCGCGGCATTTAAAATATACGCGCTATTGGCGTCCTTTCACTTTGGGACACTTTTCGTTTCCTCGCAAAATGTTTCCGTATAAGAAAAAAAAAAAAAAAAAAATTATTACGACGCGTGCATATGGATACTTTGTATGAAGTAGAAAACGTAAACACTTTTGCCGCATTAAAACGTCGATACGAAAATTATCTATCGAAAACTAGATTAAAGAAAAAAAAAGAGGACATAAAGGTAGGAATGGGCATGCAAACTAACAAATAGTTTATTAAATAGTTAACAAAAATTGACACAGATTTTTCGTCGAAATTTATGGACGAATCCTAGTTTGAGAAATTATATCTGCACTTGGTATCCTGCGAATAGCATGTCACTTTTTTATAAAATATTTGTATGCGCGTAACATAATTATGCAATGAAGCACAGATTGATTTCATAATTATGTCTCCGTATTGTAAAAAAACTAGAAACTTATTTTTTTATTTCTCGGAATTAAATGACCATATATTATTCTCGAAATTTTTCTCCACGTTTTCATTTTATGCATTTGCGTTTTGAAATATGAGACTGCATCCTAAAATAAGACCCAGAAATCCAATCAAACAAATCAAATAAATACAAATATTCAGTTTATAGATGTGAAGCCGATTAAGAATCGAGAAAGAAAGATTACGAATAAGAAGACTATATATATATATATATATATATATATATATATATATATGTATATGTATATATATATTTCTCAAATCTGTGAATCAATCTTTTCCAAGAATGGCCCATTTCTAACTTTGTCCAAGTTTCAAGTCGTAAATGAGAAACATATTATACACTTACATGTATACTAAAAAAAGGAAGCATAGATATATAAATTAAATACTTCTTTCCCATGTACATCAAAGCCCTGTTAAATAAGTTGTTTATCGATAATAAACGCCATCACGCTTGCATTATTTTCTTTTTATTCTTACCGCAACATGTGTATAAGATATGATTTATTAATACTATTGATATATTTTTATATACAGTTTTTTTTATTCCATGGTTTTAATGAAGAGTTGTATATACAAAGTGAAAATTATATTAAAGAAATATGAAACAACTCGAGATTTAATACTTGTGTCAAGTAAAAAATAAACATCTTGCATTTTTTTATTATTTTAAAAAGATTAAATATTAACTAAATTAATTAAACTTAAACTTGGTAAAAAAAGAGAGAAAGATAAATAAATGTACGTCACACGACTTCATATGTCGATTTTTGTAATGTTATACGAATAACAACTTGTATCGTTATTAAAAGTAAGCTGTTTTGGTATCATTTTAAGACTTATAATTCCTCACAGAAGCGAAAAATCATGTGAATGTTTTCTTATATCAAAATAAATTAGCTTTTTTTCTTATGTCCCACCATTGACGTATTCGATAATATAAATTCTTGCAAAATATACCGAAGGAGCTCTCTTTTTGAATCATGGATTAATAAATAACTGTAAATCTCAATTTCCTCAAACTCTATTTTCGCTGGAAATGTAAGACACATACACATGAGTTACATTTGTGTGTTTAATGCAAGATAACAAAAAAAGTTTTCGGTATTTTATCAATTCGTATTATTGAACACTATTGATAAAAAAATTAATTTATTTCGCTAAAACTTAATTTCATATAATTTTTTGCTTTTTACATCATAATTCCATACGATTGCAGTGAGGAAACAGGAGTTTTTAAAATGGTCAGTGCAGTGATTTAATATATATACAAATACAAAGCTGCCGAATATATCGAGTTTTCCGTCTCGATCATCTTCTTATGTGCCTTTTTTTGTATATAATTGTATAAATAATTTAAACGCGTTTAATTTACAATAAAGAGGGAGTACAATATCATACAGAAAAAAAAAGAGAATTGCAGATAGGAGGAAAAATTTGTCAAGTGATTTACATTTCGGAAATATTCAAGGATGCATCAATTGATAATCTTTCCTTCAATTGATGCACATATAAAAGAGAGAGAAATGATGATGATAAATAATAAAAATAATTATAATGAGATGATAATGTAACATATTCGTAAATATTCGAATTAGAAAAAAAATCGTCCGAGGGCGCACCACACATACGGTTAGAGGCTAGTTATTGGAACATCTTGATCTTGACGATAATTATCTAACCTGATCATTGATATGTGGTCCGCGGCGTATCCCTAGCAATCAACGGTTCTCCTGAAGCAGAATGTCATCGGTAATAATATTATAATTTATTTTTATTAATCCTTAAATTTGCGGGATATAATACTAACCGTGAATTAAATAAAACATCAGCTCGATTATTGATAAACCACACTAACACAAACGAGGTACCGGCGATTAAGCTACCCAGAATCATACTGAAGCGTTCTGTCGCTGCGGATGGTTTAAGAAACATTCTAACACTCAACGTTTGCCATATAGATTCTGTCCAAGTCGAATAGATTCCCGACTTCATGTCATATCCTACAACAGAAGATATCATTGAAGAGGTTCGTCAATAGATACAGGGTGTATAAAATTCGCCGTCCTGGAACTGTTTTATACACTCTGTATACCCATTGCGAGTATCAATAACCTACCATCGATGATAAAAGCAGGACTTATGGCTGCGCTATAATTGACGGTCGAATTTATACACAATCCTGTAAAATTGGTTCCGCTCATCCAAGCGAGACGATTCTCGTGACACGTTGTTTCATTCATCTCGAAGAGTTTCTCGCCAGTTAGGAAAGCCAGAAGCTGGCCCGTTAAACTTGTCGCGGGATTGGGCGCTCTGTGCACACCGACGTACAACGGCAGGATCTGATTAATTAATTTGGCACTGGGCGCCGAGGACGCACGAAAAAGAGTACATTTGGCGCTCTCCAAATAGCAATCTAGCATCTCCGCGGTAAGATTTTCCAAGGATATCGGTAGATCAGCGGGCTGCGGGTCCTGCTTATCCGTCACCAACCGGTAAAGTTCATTAGCGACCTGAAGAGCAATTTTCGCTAAATCTGACGCAAGCGCGCTTCTAGTATCGTTTCTAAAACATGATGAATCTCAATGATGCAAAACACATGAAACACAGAATTAGAATCTCAAACAAGAGCTATTTACCTATTGAAACCGAGACTATCCGCATCGTCTAAGATACCGTTATAGTATCGATTCTTAAAGCGTACTCCGTGACTGCTTATAACGACGGTTGTTAAATTCGGTTTTGCCTCCAGGAAACTTTGCACGGACGTAGGTGGAACACTGCCGTTTAGAACATTATCGTTCGACACGTTCAACGCCTTCTGCAAACGATTTATCGTATCGCCATCCTCGCCGTTGCTATGAAGAAATATTTCTTCTCTGTCCAATTGACCAAATTCAATCACGCTCTTGATGTCGACGATGTTTAAATTGATTCCACCAAGAGCATTAAAATTGTTCTGTTTCAAATCGTACACCATACGACTAGATCCTATGTAATCGAATGCCTCTCCGTTCAGCAATGAGAATACAACGTTTGTCTCTAGATACAATAATAATAGAAAAAAGTATATACATATATATTATATGCGCATATTGCAATTAAAGATTCTTCAGGGTGTCTACTCCCTGGAAAAACCAGGAAAACCGGGATTATCAGCGATTTTTTTTTACCTTGAAAAATCCGGGAATTCTCATGGAATTTCATTGAGATTCAATTTTTTCAAAAATTGTATCTTTGATTTTACTTTTATTGCAAGCGGTCGCTAATCCGCTGATTGGTCACTGATTATCCGCTGATATTGCACTTTATTATTGTTCAAATTAATTTTACGATTAATAAATCAATATTAAAAGCTACATCTACAAATTTTCTTATTTTACCTGGAATTTTAAACGAAAATACCTGGAAGATCAGGGAATTCTCAGGGAATTTTTTACAAGATTTGAGTAGACACCCTGTTCTTGTAACAATTTGGCAGGGAAGATTGATACGTACTATCGACAGTGGCGTTTAAGTGATTCAAGTAGTATGCGGTAGCAAGTAATGTCACAAGTCCTGTCACTACGTTACCCGCACCAGGTGATATACCATCGAATAACGACGACGCGTCCAATCGCGCCGTTACCATTATTACTGTATTATTATTCTCGTCGAGAGGCGCCAAAGGCCAATGTATGTTTCTATCACCGAGTGGATCGCAAAATTGCGTTGGATTAAAATTTAACTTGAAATCGGTACGTTTTATACAAGATTCCGAGTTAACAGCAGCATACATGAACGATTTCATTTCTATCGCGCAAAGTGATCTCTGATACTGTGTCTCGAGATCGTGAGCGTTATGTTTCTGAAAACAAGATCTTATGGCCTCCAAAGCAGTTTGATTCTGAAAAAAACATATTAAAATATTAAAATATTAATCTTACAGATATCAAATTTGTATTTACAACTTTATAGATATGAATCTGACCTCTGTATAAAACATAGGAAATGGCCAGTCTTCCATAAGTAGTGCAGATCCAAAGGGATTCCATGGTCTCATATCGTTACATTTTTTATAACCGGAATATCGATTTGGACACTTGTCTTCGGGTGAATACTTTGATGGACGTTCATGACTAGTATTTTTCGTTAATAGCACTCCATTTATATTATTCGTATTTCGAAGTCTTACGAGTGTATTTCTAGTAAACATATCAAATGGAAGAACTACAGTATATGGACCAGCAGTGGCGTTTCTTTCTATCCAAGTAATATCGTTATCTACTTCGATCAGATGCACGACACCTACGCTTCCTGACCTACTAGCTGTAAATAAATAAAATATTGTAATTGTCTGTAGAGTGTAAAATATCCCGTACTGAGCTGAAAGATGATAGATTACAAATAAAAAAAAACGTAATATCAATTCTTACAAGAGCATCCAAATTGATGCGTGCCATTGTGTCTTCGGAAACAAGCAGCTACACCCTCTAAAGGCATGTAAATCATATCCTTTATTCTCTCGGTGGCCACTGTAAAATTAATATTTCTAATCAGTGATTATTTTTAATAATATCGGGAAAATTGAATTTCTCGAAGCATGAATTTATATTCACCTGAATTTACGATGATAAGTGCTAAAATATACTTCCACATTTCCATCGCCATTTTTGTTTATTCGAGGTTCGAGGTTTGTGCGCGATCGACTATAATCTTCAAATATTACCTGCTGTCATTGTCGATACATTTCGAATGTGGAATACAGAAACAATTTTAATAATAATGTCGTGTGAGTCACGATAAAATTCACATCGGTTAAAATTGAGAACAATCCTTTAAAGGTTCGGTTACAATCTGTTTGGTTAGAACTCCTACGTTTTGCTTGAACAAGAAATCTCCCTTATTCTCGTCCCGTTACCCGCTATAGGACAATAATGCCACGCTGTAACAAGAAATAATATAATTCGAATTTTGCGAAAATTTTAAACAAATCGTAGACAATAAAATTTTGTGTCAAACCTCTCTCGGAAAGTTGATATTAAGCCTGCAGTACACGATGCGATTTTTCGGGAGCGTCTCTGATTTGATCACGTTGCGATTGATCACAGCCATTGACAGCTTGGGATTTTTCCGCTGGATCAACCAATCCTGAATGTCGAATTGGCGACGTGGCAATCTAGTGGCCATTTGATTTTTCGCGCTAGATTTCATGCGAATTAATAAATCACTAGAAATGCTGGAATCTAGTAATTTACTAACTCTGAGAGCGATACAAAACACGCGGGTGATTTAAATTAAATTTGAGATGCATATTTTAATACTCTTGTACGCGCAGATTGACGAAGGGAAAATCTAGTTTTACATAAAAAGATGATATAATTTTACTTTAAAGTTGTACATAAGAACAGGTTTAGTTTACCTTTGATATAAATTTATTTATTATTTAAAGAACATTATATATATATATATATATATATATATATATATGTTATATATTTTGTAAATTATTTAAGGCAACTTCTTTCTTGCCTATTTTTTGTCTCAATCAAGCCTTTATAGATTCCTTTCTTTATGCTTACTAAAAGCAAGAACCAACTTTATTCTGATCATTCGCGTGTGGATAGACATCTTGGAATAAACATAAATATATTTTTTGTTACACTATATATATATATAATAGTTAAACATATTTTAATTGCATGAATACAGATTATTCTATCTGCATGGCTTCAGATTTATAAGATAGTTGTGTCAATAACCAAGGTTCGTAAGTCCACTTTGGAAATACTCGTTTGTACAGATTCATTAAAATTGTATCTTGGGATTTTAGCTGACCATTGAAGACACACTTCATATGCCCATGTGTACCTATGCGACAAAATACATACATATTGAAAGTCGACAAATGTATAGATATGGTAAATAGTAAAAGAAGGAAAGTGTAATTGCTTGGAAATAATTGATTAGTTACCAAGAGATTCCTTTATATGGCCTCTACGTCCGTATTTTGTCCTTAATTGAATAGGCTTGAACCATTCGATATCCTCATGATTAAAAAACATGAAACGCACAACCACCGATCTCTTGTTCACTTTATACGGATGACCACTTAGAACGGCTCGTTTCAAGACAATTCTATTGGGATTGCAAGATAACACATTTCCGGTTGCAATTAATTCCTGAAATCAATATTATTATCCTGTGAATTTTTAATACGAGAATATCAATTATTAATTTTTTTTTCTACAATAGATTTATTATATTTTAATAATATTAATATAAAAAGAATACATTAATACATACAAGCTCTCCACCTTTATTTTCAATGTAACAAAGTATTGGACACGGTGAAAAAGTAACTGGTGCGTACATACTCGCCACGACAGTACTGTCAGGATGAAAGTATCTTTCATACTAAACAAAACATATTTATTATGATTATTATTAAATGTGAACTCTTGCACATTATATATGTTTCCTGTTCGTTGTATAAAACAATTGTTGTAAATAGAAAGACTGTGTTGACTCACCTTATGCTTACTGCCATTCGTATGTTGACTGAACATTGGACCTGCCGTAAATCGTCTAAATCCGCACTGAAATACCAATCTCTCCTTCGATTTGATCGGTAGCGTGTAATTATTCGAATGTTTCAATACGACATTCATTAGAGACATTTTATGTTCATATGGAAGTAGACCAATCACTATTAATGGTTGATTCACTATCGTAGCAAATGCCTTAAAGATTTCTCTACTAATGCGAATGATATCAAGTGTTACATATCTTCCTGGCTAAAATTGTATATAATATAGAAATAAAAAGTAATAAATATATATTTAATATAAGAGATTTATATATGTATATGTAGCGAGAAAAAAATTTTCAAGTATGTTACCCATATAGGCTCTTCGATAAGTTTGCATTCTCTATAAATATGCTTTCGTCTGCGATCATAGTCTGCAAACTCAATTATCCGAGAATAATCGACGGGAAGATTTTCCTTCAGATCCCACGGACTAGTACGAAATGACTCGAGACCTCGGTATTTCTGGAATCTCGTTTTAGCTAATATATTTTGCGGTGTGTCCACTTCATCCGGAAATTGCGCGTCCAATTTCGCTTCTGTATGTTTTATTACGAAATTATTATCAAAGAAGACAATACACACACATACAAATACATATATGATTATATTACCTTTGAACTTTTCCATGGCTTGTTTCTCTTCAAGTATATCAATATCTTGATCATAATGCTCCTCATCCACTGCCGCTTCCGACATCGTAATAGTTTCATACTCTTCATCGTCTTCCAGATCTTTATTACTGTCTGCTTCAGATCTTGCTTCTTCCACAGACATATCGTCTTCCGATTCCTCCGAACATGCACTGAGAATTTCTAAAAAAAAAAAAAGTAGATTTCTCAAAGTAACAAGTTAAATAAGATCACATTTTTTTTTACTTAAAAAAAAATAAAGAGATAAAGAGTTAAAAGAAGAGAAAGAGTGTGTAATACCTCCATCTTCATCCGGTATCCATGCAGCTTGATATTCAGAAGTTCCTTTTGGTACAACTTTTACAATTTTTCTTTTTCTATTGGCTGCTGCTTCAGCCAATTCCTCCTCTGTGGGCCACGTTTGTTCAGTGTCCATTGGGTCAGGAATATATTCACTTTCGAGAGATTCCTACAAATTTTGACAAATTCTAAATGCAATATACACTGGTATCATTGTCACGATTGTTATTTAAAATTATATAAAAGTAAATTAGCAATAATTCTGGCATAGTCTGTAATTGTTTGTTCTTTTTGCAGTAACTTGTTAGCGATATGTTATTAACAGCATAAAATATATATATAAAAACCTGTTTTTTGGGGTCTGCAGTATATAAGGCTACTATTCTATTTTTCCCTTCTGCCTTCATTTCATCATCGGAAGAAAGTTTCTTACGGTTTGCGTATATAATTTCATACGGATCATCTAGTTCTTTGATACACGACATTTGAAAGTCACCAAAGCCTGGTATATGAACCAAATTATTAACAGACAGCGGATGCAAGCCTCGCATATATCCGGTGACTGAGAGAGTTCCAAAATCGAGTGAATCCTGATTAGATAAGAACTTGTGTAGTTATCAAATTGCTTGCTCTGCTTATATATGTGTGTATATATATAAACATGCTATTTAAAATGTAATATTTAGAGTCCAACTTACCTCGTTACATTTAAATGAAAATTCTTCGGTCAAAAGGTGCGGCCTTATATTTTTGTAAAATACATTTCTTTGTTTTTGTGATCCTACACGACGTAACATATTCAAGCAATCGTCCGCAGTATCTAATTCAAGTACTTTCTCATCAGGAAGCCATTTAGAAATAGCACGTTGCACAGATTGTTTGTATTCCTGACGTTTCTATTATATTGTTTGACACATATTAAATAATAATTAATGAGATTTTCATATATATGGTATAAAATTTACAAAATACAGTAAGTAAAAAGTAAAAATAATTCTCTCTTGTCTGTATTTTTTTCTTGAAGCTACCAACATCTTATTACTTACTTTAATGTGAAGTCTCTGAATATTGTGTACTGCAAATATGGTAGTAGGTAAACCTTGAGCAAGGCAAGACACAATAATCTCCTTGCCCCAATTGTCTATAATTTCTCTTTCCGTATCACCATTTGTCCGACACGCGACAGAAGTTATAAAGAGTATTGTATTAGCGACTTTGGCTGCATCTAATGTCGCTAAAACATTACCTATCGGTGGTACAATGATGGAAAATCGCTGTTTCATCTTTGGTACACTGCATAAAAATATGTATTGAAAAGATTAATATAAATGCCAAGTTTAGAATTTGTCTTCTAATAATATATGCAATTTTGCAGCACACCCTATATGTGTGATCCCGCATGGACTGGTAGCGATATTAGCAGTTTCATCTATGCTAGTTATAACAGACATAACATTTTGAATGTCTATATCACTATGCAAGGGTATAATACAGATAAGGACAGGTGCGGAAAGAGAACCGCCAAGATCCCTCTTTTGTGCTAATACTTCCTCGCGTTTCTTCTTTCTGATTTGCAACAATTGGTTTCTACGCGCATCCCTCTGAAGACCTTTCTTAACATGTTTCAATGACGTTCTGATATTTTGTTTACCTACATAAGAAAAGATAAACATTTCAGAAATTAAGTAGAAATATGTTCTATTTAAGACACCGATATATAATTATTTATTGCATTTAACAAAAAATCTCACTACTCATTAATTAAATAAGTTGCAGTTGTAATTTTTATATTTTTGCTATATAAAATTTGTCGATTCACCTTTGAGCTCCTTATTGACAGCACTTTTACTACGATGTCTTCCAGTCTTGTGTTGTTTATTAGATTGTTTCAATGCACCTGGTCGATGCGTTTCTTGTTTCATCGCATTCATGTTAATGATTAATATAATCAATAAATCTTCTGTAAATGTTTAATGTTTGTTTGACTCGGTTCACTTAAATCCTGATAAAAAAAATACACTCATCTGATGATTTTTTTCGAACAATACTCCAATTGTGTGTGCTACGCGGTGAAAGAAATCAGAGGAACACGTGCAATCAAAACTAAAGTCCGTATCACACTGCTCGGTTGCACGTTGCAGTTGAGGTTATGGTTGACGATTGCGGTTTAACCAATCAGAACAAAGCGGCTTGTTCCGACGGGCTTTTAGGCTGAGATCGCATGTGCGAGCTAGTAAGTTACTAGAACAGGCGTGCAGCACTTTATGACCCTGGAGAAAATTCCCTAGCCACAGTCTAGTGATATAGGTCGATATCGCGAGCTCGCTAATCGCTCTATAAATTTTATTACGTCTACGGTAATCGCGCCTCTTCACGTATATCCCACCAGTGTTCACAACAATGGTCGTGCCGGTTGTAATTTTAGGTTAAATCATATACTCGCATGATCTCTTTATAGTTTATAAACTCTAACGGAATAAAAAAATGGACAATAAAATAACGATATGTGACCCGGACGAAGAAGAAATCCAAAATGACATTATGCGTGATATCAATGATGAACCAATCATGTGGATCAACGACGATCCGAACTACGGCTTGGACGAGATTAACATGTTTTTTCACAGAGTCGATTCAGCTCAAATTATATATGAAGAGAAGAAGAAAAAGTGCAAATTTATCGGTAAATATGTCATGGGCGACGTTCTCGGCGAAGGTAGTTATGGAAAAGTAAAAGAGGTGTTGGATTCGCAAACGCTCTGCCGAAGGGCGGTCAAAATACTGAAGAAAAGGAAACTTCGTAGGATACCGAATGGTGAACAGAATGTTCAACGGTACGTTCAACGAATATGTCTTTCTATGAGTCTTACATTAGTGAATCCGTTATATTTTATATCAACTTTTATCGCTAGTTACGCAAATGCGATGAGCCATTACAAAAATTTTTCTTTCGTTAACTAATACTTCGTTATACTTATTCACAGGGAAATACAATTGTTGAGAATATTGAGACACAAGAATGTAATAAATCTCGTAGATGTTTTATATAGTGATGAGAAGGAGAAAATGTATCTAGTTATGGAATTTTGCGTATGTGGATTACAGGTAAATTTTAATAGGCATCTTTTTTTTTTTCATTATTCCAAATAGACATACACAAATATCATATGTAAATAATTTCAAGAAACAGAAATGGTAGTAATTTTGTATTTCTGTAAAATATTAGTAATTGTTTATCTTGATATAATTACCATTAAGGATCATAAATAACATTATTTATTTATTTTGAATTTGTACTATTTTTATATATCATTCATTTAAAGACTACATTTTTAAAGACAATATAAAGACAGCTTATAATTTAGCATATTGAAATATTATATAAGTATTACAGAAGCTGGTCATTATATTTATGTGATAATCATACAATAATAGCAAACTTAATTAATTGCAAGACATTTAATGATTTTACTTCAAGAAGCCAATTAAGTTACAAACAAAGAATTCATAACTGTACTTATTATTTGTGTAATATATTAGTATTTTACGTTGTAATTAATAAATATGTGCGTGTGCACATACGTTACACGCACACACACATGCGAAATTTTCTCTGATAAAAAAGAGCTACAACAAAGCCACATTGAATTTTTTGTTTTTAATGTCTGTGGTTGAACAATGACTTGCATGAATTAACAACAATTAGATTTCTATTTATTAGATCCTTTACAGGATATGTTGGAAAGCACACCAACCAAGAAGCTTCCCCTTTGGCAGGCACACGACTATTTCTGTCAGTTGTTGGATGGTTTAGAATATCTTTACAGTAAAGGAATAGTTCACAAAGATATAAAACCTGGAAACTTATTGTTAACCTTAGATGGTACCTTAAAGATTAGTGACTTTGGCGTTGCAGAGGTACAAACTCCATCTATAACTTCATAACTAGGCTACAAATTTATATGCAGTTATAAATTATAAAAGCCGATTAAAAAAAAAAAAAACAAATTTCTAATAAGGAAAAAGTATCTATGGACAAAATCTATATCTATTTAAAAAAATGTCAAATATATATTTCACAACCATTTGTGTTTCATTCCTATTTGTGATTACGCATCTCCATTGTGCTAGGCATTAGACATGTTTTCCAAAGACGATACATGTACGATAGGTCAGGGATCTCCAGCATTTCAGCCACCAGAAATTGCAAATGGCTGCGAAAGTTTCTCAGGTTTTAAAGTAGATATATGGAGTAGTGGAGTTACATTGTAAGTAACATTTATATAGGATATATAGTAATATATGCTATAATTTACTCATATATAATAAATAATTTGTATACAATGCGAAGAAGAAAAGAATAGTATATCTGTATTTTATAGGTATAATATAACAACGGGCTTATATCCTTTTGAAGGAGATAATATATATAAATTATATGAAAACATTGGAAGGGGTGAATATACTATACCGAAAGAAGTAGAGGAACCTTTAAAATCGCTCATAGAGGGAATGTTGCAGAAAGATGCAGATGAAAGATTTACATTGCAACAGGTTAAAAGACACGCTTGGACCATATGCGAACATCCTAGAATGCAGAAAGAAGTACCTATACCTCCTCTTAAAAGTAACGGGTGTCATAGTATGACTGTTTTGCCATATCTAATGGAATATCATTACGGGGTTGATGACAATCCCGTGTATTTCACAGAACATCAGCTAAACGGTAGGTCTGTTAACACCATTTTTGTTATATATTAAATTAACTATAACATTGAAAAATTATGGCAACAATACGAAATTGTGATGTAATTAGAAGAGATTTTTCTTATTGCGATATTTATCAAATTACATTCTTCCTTTTTTTTTTTTTAGAAGAACGAAGACTTCAAGAATTGGATCGTATTAGCGAGGATCGAAAAACTACATGTAATAGTCATGTAAATGCTAAATCCAACACAAACAGTCAAAACAAACGGAGATGGCGTAAACCAATTTCTTGCATTAGTATTAAGAGATTTCCATCCTGCAAGCCATCGTGATTTCCCTGATTATATCGCTATTCTTTCGTTTATATTACACTGACTATGTCAGTTACAAAGTTTCTCTATGGTGGAGACGACTGAAAGCTCGATTAATGCTGAGCGTATAAGATGTATGTAATCCAGCTACAGCACGAATAGAATGTAACGCTTTTGAGTAAATTCAAAAGCGTCGGATGTAAACATTTGTGATATTAAGATTAAATCGTGTAGCGCGAATAATTCAACGACACCCTTATTAATCGTTCAACTCATGAAATGCCCAATTAAAGTCAAATTTCGTTCTGGTGCCATATGGACATTGCGATTAATAAAATTGTTAATCGTCAAATTTTCTGCTTGATTTTATTTATATATATACAATCAAATCTCCCTGTACCAAACATTTTGTCATCGCAATTTGCGCGAAAATCAATTTATCATTCGCTATATTTTGCCAAATTCTTTGATTTTATTTGTTTAATCAGTAAATAAACATAAAAGATACTTAATTAACATTATATTGCAGTTTTATTTCGGTATATCACTGCAATATTGCCTCGACATGCACTTTATGTGTCAAGATCCTTGTGTTTACAAAAACTATATCCATATTTGTAATTATTGGTCATAGACTTATATAAAAGATTGAGCACTTTTATGTGATAATTGACAATAAGATTGAAAAACACAGAGATATGCAAGGTAAGACTTTCTCTGTCACAAAATGCTCTGGTGACGATGCAGAGGAAACAGAAGAGTGAGAGTGCGAAGCGACTGCTTCTCCCATCAACTGTATAATCAGAAAGAAAATATCTTACTCTCATACAAGAAAAGTCTTACTCTCTATTGTCTCTTCTCTTACTATGTCGTCTTTAAGTCTCCAGTATTCTAACAAATACAAAATTCTATAAATAAAGAAGCAAACTATCTAAATAGGTAAATAAGAGTCAAAACAAGGAAATAAAAGTGCAAGATACTCGATGCTGCTATATTTATTGTCATTCGTTTTTTTATTGTGTCATAGTATCGTCAAGTTCTTTGCATTAAATTTTTTTACTTTTAATTAACCTCATTACTGTCATTAATTTATATTATGCCTTTAGGAATTTTTTATCTGAATATATATATATATACAGGGTGTCCGATAATTCGCGCCCCACCCGCCATGTGCAGGTAGAGCAGGTCAAACCGAGTAAAAAAGTCATCTACCATTTTGCAAAATTCTCAATAATAAGAGAGAAATTAATTAATAAAGTTCGGCCAGTACAAGCGTGCGGAGAGAAGGGACGGCCCACTGTGGCGTGGTCACTAAGCGCGCGGCGATAAACGACAGCGTAATGTTATATCGTTGCTACGCGCGCGACCGCGCGTCGAAACGTTGGCAGACGCGCTTTGCCAATGAACACGCCTAAGTATAAATATGATTGAAAAATAATTAATACAACTAATTTTTTAATATTTTTTGACATTCTCTCTCTCTCTCTTTCTCGTGCACGGAGAGCATTTTCTTTTAGAATTTACTGAAAATCATGGTAATCGTGGGACAATATGGTATGGAAAGAATTTTATGAGAATTTTTCTGATTAATATTTATCGCAATAAAAAATAATATCTATCATTATAAAATATAAAATATGTTTGACTAATTTTATTGAACTGTATACTAAACTGTATTATAAAATTAATTAAACATATTTTATATTTTATAATGATAGATATTATTTTTTATTGCGATAAATATTAAAGAGAAAAATTCTCATAAAATTCTTTCCATATCACATTGTCCCACGATTATCATGATTTTCGGTAAATTCTAAAAGAAAATGCTCTCCGTGCACGAGAAAGAGAGAGAGAATGTCAAAAAATATTAAAAAATTAGTTGTATTAATTATTTTTCAATCATTTATACTTAGGCGTGTTCATTTGCAAAGCGCGTCTGCCAAAGCTTCGTCACGCGGTCGCGCGCGTAGCTACGGTATAACATTACGCTGTCGTTTATCGCCGCGCGCTTAGTGACCATGCCACAGTGGGCCGTCCCTTCTCTCCGCGCGCTTGTACTGGCCGAACTTTATTAATTAATTTCTCTCTTATTATTGAGAATTTTGCAAAATGGTAGATGACTTTTTTACTCGGTTTCACCTGCTCTACCTGCACATGGCGGGTGGGGCGCGAATTACCGGACACCCTGTATATATATATTTTTTACTTTTAATTAACCTCATTACTGTCATTAATTTATATTATGCCTTTAGGAATTTTTTATCTGAATATATATATATATATATATATATATATATATACACATAGTAGCATCGCGCTACACGTATATACACGTACACAACACATGCAATAAATAGCAATGAATGCATCTTGTACGGTTGACTTGTTTGACGGAAGATCGCGCTAACGGCGCTCTGAGATTTGACAACAAAGTGACAAGAGTAAGTAAATAATAAAGAAAAAGGTTAACACGGCATGCGTAATTTAAATAATTTTAATGACAGTATATTTTAATGTGGCAGTTTTCTTTTGGTATCAGGTAATTATTTCATGATACACACATTATAAATAAATCATTTATATGTGCGTATGCTTTTAAATCATTGTGTATGCAAGATAACTCGTATAATATATGCATCTTTATTACAAATAACTCTTTTACAAGGGAAGACCAATCACAAATTTATCGACATGTCTAAAAATCCAATCATGAGACTGTATTACACAGATCGCTTAGTACTATTTTTCATGTGTGCTGGTAACGAAGCATTTTACACTGGTTTATACCTTTTACACTTTACTGAGGGACCTATCTGTGAGTACTATAAAATATTTTTTATTTTACAACGTGAACATGAGGGTATATTGCATAACATTTTATTTTTTTAGTGGCTGGTATTGGTCTGTACAGATTAATTGTATATCTGAGTGTTCCAATAGCGCTTGTCAAAGCTGCTTTTTCTGTACTACATGGATATGTGACGTGCATCATTCACAGCATTATTGATGAAAAAGAAAATGCAAAGAAAAAACTAATCCGAGTAGAAATTATATATTTAAAAAATTCAATGTTAAAGTATTTTTAAAATTATTATAAAATTGGAATATTAATAATAATTGTAATTAATAATAGAAATTTTTTTTAAGAATAAGTTTTTAAGTTAATTTTAATTTAATTTTCATTTTCTTTCTCCCGCTCACTTTCTCTCTCCCACTCACTATCTCTCTTCTGCTCTCTCTCTCTCCACCGCTTTCACTCTTTTTCTCGCTCTGCCGCACTCTCTCTCTCCCTCTCTCTCTATCACTCCCGCTCACCTTCTCTCTCCCGCTCTCTCTCTCACTCTCTCTCTCTCTCTCTATCTATCTCTCTCACTCTTTCGCTCTCACTCTTTCTCCCTCTCCCTTTCTATCCCGCGTTCTCTCACCCCCACCCCCCTCTCACTCTCACTCACTCTCTCTCTCTCTCTCTCCCTCCCTCCCTCTCCCTCCCTCTCCCTCTCCCTCTCTCCCCCTCTTCCTCTCCCGCTCTTTGCCACTCTCTCTCACTCTCTCTCTCTCTCTCTCCCCCCCCGCTCCCTCCCCGCCACTCACTCACTCTATCCCGCTCACTCTCTCTATCCCGCTCTCTCTCTCTCTCTCTCTCTCTCTCTCTCTCTCTCTCTCTCTCTCTCTCTCTCTCTCTCTCACCAATTGAAAATTTGAATTTAAAAATTTTAATTTAAAAATAAAAATGTTCAAAAATTCAAAATGTGTAGTTAATTGCCAGTGAATTTAGAAACAAGGTTAATAATTCATTAGTCGACCAACTGGCTAGTGATAAAAAACTCTATTTATTCAGCAACGTTTCGACCCTGAATTGGGTCCTCTTCAGACTGGTAACAAATTCGTATTGATATAATTCTTTGTCATAATTAATACATGGTAACATTACAAGCAAAATAAATTTACCTGATATTTAGTGTCAAAATTACATTGAAATTACGCTCATTAATTGCAAGTGTTAGACAAATCACACAGATGGAGCGTGAGACTAATGAGATGACTGTTTATAATTACGAAATCAGCAATCATTTTACCGTGTAAGTTGGATGATCGTTCAATATCAACTGATAAAGTCAGATATATTAAGATAAACAATGGTGATTTGTGAGACACAAGCCAAACAACATAAAAGTCAAAAAGTCAAAGCTGTTAAAAAACATTAAGAATAGAGTCGTATATTGAATTTAAGTTGTCCGTATCCTTCTGCAAATTGATGGAGTCTTTATGTTTTTTTATGTAGATCATCTCACCAATTTCTCTTTTTTTTAAATTGGATTCATTGTGTAAAATGGATACAGCCGACCAGTTAAAATCATGATTATAAGATGCCCTATGATTACTAACCACAGAATAATTGCTCTCATGCTTTTTAATATCTTTGAAGTGTTCCTTGATCCTCGTCTCAAGATAACGTTTAGTTTGCCCTATGTAACAAGCAGAACAGTCCTTACAAGTTAATTTGTAAATGACATTTGTTCTCTTGTTGTTCTCTTTCCCCCATTCTAGCTGACATTGTTATGGACGATCTAGAAACTCACTGCCTAAAATTACTGCCGTTCAATATACCAAAATATTGCAGATTTGTAGACGATATCTTCGCGATCGTCCCAAAAGATCGAATAGACGATATACTAAATTGCTTCAATGATTACCACCCTCGATTGAATTTTACTTATGAAATTGAGAATAATGGCTCAATCAATTTCGGTAAATATACCGATGGAGGGACTCAGTCCCGATGACCTTGACCTTGACATATATTGTCAAGGTCACTGTCCTGAGTAACATGCAAAAGGTTTTAGCCGTCGCTCATTGTTTATTAAAAAGTTATTAACAAAAGAATTTTCACGAACTAAAAATAAAATGAATCTCTACTAGATTCATTCATTTATGTGTGGTAAGTCAAAGGCGTGGAAGGGGGAGAGATGAAACCCCTCCCTCTGCACCCCTACCTTCCAAAAATTCTAAACCCAAACCAAATTTTAGTTTAAATCAAAAATAGATATGAGTTAGGTTATATTTTCCGGAAGTGGAGCCCCCCCGTAGGGGGGGCGGAACCCACTGCATCCACGCATATATTTTACAACGCGAAGCGAGGTCCATCCCACATCGTTTCCTGCTT